>JABXWE010039417.1:0-11447 GCA_014611495.1 Limonius californicus
GTCTAAATTTGATAATTTTATCACGTGTAATTTTTTATCTCAGATTTTGGATTGTTTAGTATCAAAAGTTTAAAAATTGGATCACGATTGTGATTCTGAAGTTTGTTTGTGAAAATTTTAAGTATTACGTTTGTTATTAACTTCTTTCTAAAGTTTAAAGTCAGCTGTAGATGTTTTTGATAAGCCAAAGCTTTGCCATTGGTCCATTTTAAAATTTATATATGCAGAAAGATACTTAATTGGTAAATTTTTGAATTTAGTCTGGTTTTAAAGCTCAAAGAGTAAGCACGCTTTACGTGTGAGCTCTGATTTTGAATTTGAATTGTTTTAAGAGCTATTTTTGAAAATTATGGGCGTAACCCTGAGTTGTTTACCAAAAGTGTATCAAGGTTATGTTACCTTAACCAATTTTTAAAATATGTGAAAGTTTTTGTTCAAGTGTCTATTTGTTTAAAGAAAGCAATAAAGTATATTTTAGTTCAAGTTATTAAAAGTGTTTTATTTTAAAAGCATGGAACTTACCTGGAAATTTTAATGTCAAATTGTGTGGTGTGATGTCAACAGTTCCTAGAAAATAATAAAAGTTAAAGTTCATTAAACACAATACTGGATTGAATTAATAAAGCAAATTATCAATCAAGCAAGTTATTGAAGTGTTTCCTTGGATTTTCACAACTTGTAACTATTGAAGTTATGAGGGGTCAGCAACCTGTCACGGAACATCAGCCTCAAAAGGATGCAACCGTTAGCAGTTTTTGAAGAAATCCAGATGAAAGGTCTGTTCACCAATAACATTATAAAGCTACGTTCACAATATATTTTAATTTGTAGTTGTGTGGTTTATTATAATAATTAAATAACTATCTTTGGTGAGGCCACGAACTTTAACCCTGAGATCTTTGTAATTTTTATATGCTGGTATATTTTGAAAATTGATTTCTTTGTGTAAAAATATTTCATTTTAATTGTATTATTGGCGCAACCAACGTAAATAGTTATTTATTTTCATTCATCAACAGCCTTTCCGTCCCACTGCTGGGCATCTGCCTCTTCTCTGCCACGTGTTTCTCCTCAGCGCTAAGGTAGAAACACGGGGGACCTACAGTTTAACGTCGAATCCGAACGACAGAAATTCCACAGAAGGTTTTTAGCATTAAGATCCCACGGTTGCAAGCCGCATTGGGAAATTGTGTGTGGTGGGTTGCAGACAAGATTTTTATAAATCTGCATAGTTCTGCTTAGGTTTCGAACCCAAGCCAGAATCGACGTTTTATTCAGAAGGCGAGCGCTCTACCAACTGAGCTACCACCACACATTTATTTATTTTCATTACTTATTATAATACAACATTTAATTTTGAGCTAGCCAAGGAAGGGCAAATGTATAATTTATTTAATTAATTATTTAATATTTATGTTTAAACAAAATACACGGCAATATATTGCCATGATATTTATATTAAATTAATGTAATTATTATTAAAAATTTGTTAAATGTCCTTATCATGCCTTAAACTACACTTATACTACCTTCGGAAGGACTGTTATATTATTAAAAGGATATTTATAGGTATTAATTTCCATAGTTTAACCTGAAACATAGTCTAGACAGATTAACTGTGTCGTTATTTATTTCAATTAATGTAAAATTTTGGTTAAAAAGTGTTTTTATAAACCTGTCTTATGTAAGAAGTGTTTCCGATGCTTCGTACGTCACTTCATTTAAGGAAATATGTACTCCGAGTGCGATTTTGCAGTATTTGGTTAATTGTAATCCTGTTGTGTAGCTTGTTGCTCGTTATGGCTGATGATAGGGGTCTCTGTGGACTGTACCGGAGCCCTATAACTCGAAAATGGCAGTTATTGTAAGTTTATAGAGGAAATGTATATAATTTTCATGTAAGTTGTGTTATTTTAGCTAAATAGGTTGTATATTGTATTTGAGAGGGCATTTGTTAAGTTTCTTTGACGATTTAGGTTGTTTAATTTTACTATAATTGCGTTTTTAGGTAAATTTTGATAAAGTTAGGTTAAAATTAGAATTTCTTTATTTATGTTGTGAATAAGTCTTTTATAGGAGGTTTTTGCGTTATAAAACATGTATGATTGTTCAAGGGTTATGTTAAGTGTATTTTTTATAGTTTTTAAAAGTCATTTTGGAATATTTAACAATAATTTAAAATTATGTAAAAATTTTGTCTTTACGAATATTGGCTTGTTTGGTGTCTAAATTTGTCTAATAATTCAGGGATTTCGAATCTGAAATTAGTTTTTAGATAGGACTTTTCATAAGATAAATATTAATTATTTCAGAATTTTAATTATAAATTTCATTGGATTTTGTTTTGTATTCCATCTCTGTTTTTTTTATTGTTGCCAAGAAACGATGTGATTTTGTCTGTTTCAATAGAGGTTTCTGGCAAGACAAATTGAAGACAGTACCTTTATGGCCACCGTATAGAATCCACGCAAATTGTATCAGCGTTAAAAGTAAATTAATTTTGTATAAAAAAGTTTTTGAGGTTATGTGATTTATTTACGAAATGTCAACAGTGTCTAAAATTTGTAATCAGTGAACAATATATGTGTTTATAATAATAAATTAAGTTACCTTGATTAATTCAATCGAAGTGTGTTTAATTTTGTGGAATTCTTCTAAAAGAAAAAATTAAAAGAATTAAATTGAAATCTATTAATAATAACTTATTAAAAAAAAAATTCTTTAATTCAAAAATATATCATCTGAATTCATGAACTTACCGTATTTAATTCGAACATAGAAGTGAATTATTACTGTGCTTATGTAATTTAAAATCACGAACTATCGAGTAATGAAAGCTTGGTGCTGACGTATTCAAAACCAACTGATCCAGTCTAGACAACGAGGCGTTCAAGCGATGAATGTGCAGGTGCTGCAGTTTTGGAAGAATTTAGTGTCTAGATTACCATAAAAGGGATTGGATGCTCAAGCTAAGTTTGAATTTATTTATGTATTTTAATTGTTTCACAATTTGTTATTTAATCAGCGAGGCCACGATGATAAACCCTGAGAATATGAGTTTAAATATAAATGCTATGATAGTTAATTTAGGTTATTTAATTTAAATAAAAAAAAAAACAAATTTATATATATATATAAGTTCAGCTGCAAGTTGATGATAGTTGAATTTTTTCAGTGATTTATATTCAGCATCTCCAAACTGCAGGTGTAGAAATGATTTCGCAAAACCGAAACCAATAATTTTAGGATTTTAAAAAAATATCTGCTTTAGATCTCTAGAAACCGTATAATATGTATGAGTAGGTATGCGTGCACGCCTATAATTATTTTGGAAAAGAAAAACAATCAATTGAAAAATTCCAACATTACTTTTTTTATTTTTTGTTATTTATGAATTTTCATAATACTGCTTATTGGCGTATTTTGGTTTTAAAGTCATAAATTCTATAAAATAAGCTTACTACTCTATAATTACAATTATTTGTCTTACAAGTAAATACACTAAATACGATTAAAGGTATCTTAATTACTTACATTTTTTCCCGAGACTGATTGTGTTTTATAAAAATCATATTTGAAGTTTAGTTATTCACATAAATTGTTTATATGTATGTGCTGTTAATTACCTTACCTTCCTATACTAACAGCAATTGCTAATATAAATATCCATGTATATTTTCTTTCCACATATTCTAATTACATTATACTTCGAAAAGCAAATAATACTAATACGTCTGTCAATGTCAATGTAGTAAATTTAATAATGAAAATGAAGTTCTACTCATTTCCTTGCTACAGGAAATTGTCACTAGCTGTCCAATTAACTGTATTTATGAAGCGCATATTACTTAATTTAGACAGTACTAGTTAAAGCTGAAGTATAAAGACCATCTGTGTAAAGATATTCTCCATTTTACTGAACCACTAATTCAGCAAGTGCTGTAATTGTAAATGATATTTCACAATCGCTGCTACTTAAAATAAGAACTCTTTAATAGGTACTATCACTTTTATCAAAATTTGATAAGATGATAGAAATCAGAATGTTATCATTATTCACAAACTTTTTGTTAAATTTTGCTCAAGGCTAAAAACATTCATAAGTTTATTTGAGTAATTATTAACTGAAGCTTATCTTTGTACCCCACTTTCCATTATTAATTATTATTGCCTCTCCTTTAGTTTACCTTTTTCTTGCATATACTTTCCTATTTTTGGTCCTAATTATATGTTCATATACTTAGTTTATTGTATGCCTACATCAATATCTAATGATAGCATTTAAAGACAAGTTTTGCTACAATAACTTCGTATACACCGTGGTATTCGTTTGTTGTAGTAGTTCTTAATCATAAATAAGCTAAATATTTGGTCAGCCCCATCTTCGTTTGGTAAGTTGACCAACTGAGGTTAGTACGCGAAATTGTATATAAAAAGTAAGGATAAGTTCTTATTACTGATAAATTATTTTAAATCAACAGTCTAATTTGCTGATATTGTTTGAGTAAGCGAGAAGTAAATTTGCATACATATTATAAGCTTCAAGTATTAATTCTAAATGGTTTTAAAATAGTTACCAATTTGTAACATTCTCAGTCTAGATTTGCAAGCAGGAGTTAATGTTGTGCATAGTCGATTCCTAAGGTAAGTGGTTCTTATCAACGTACTTGCCAAATCAAAGTAATTTTGTGCTATATTTGTAGCCAATTTTCTGTACATATATCTATAAAATTAGTATGTCAACCAACAGAAAACATTACTTTTGCTATTGATAATAGTAGTAGTCCCAGTTCGGTTACACAGCGGAGCACTGCGGACGCCGGTCAAACAGTACTTCGTAGTTCAGCACAATCTGCGCTGGTCAGTACTCGGATGGGTGGACCAATATAGTGGCTTATGCACTTCGTACTTCGGAGGATACGGTAAACCTTCGGTCCCGGTTATCATACGAACATCTTTGACAATCGTAAACCATGTAGTGGAACTTCTTCTCTATTCGACGGGTTAGGCTAGCCTCCTGCCTGCCATACGTGGAAAGAGGGCTCACAGAACCTACTCCATTGTACGTAATTAATAGGCCATTGGTCTATACACAGAAGAAAAAGAAGAAGAAGCAATAATAATAGGTAAATTATACACTAATTTTTCAATTAATTAACAAGAGTGACTATTCAATACATAAAATACAATTGTTGATACTTTTTTTACTGTTAACGTTAAAATTGTGTTGTGAGCCAAAAGATTGTTCTCATCAGCCCGCAACAAGGTGATGTAATGGCTCTTCGGCTAATACAGGGAAGAGGGAGGGTTCGTGATAAACGTTTACAAAAAGAGAGTACGGGATAAGTTAAAATACATGGACGCCACCCTTCAGAGTCACAACTAAGAAGATTCTCGAATGTAAATGTAGAAGTATATGCAGAAAGGGTTTCGTGACCTCGGAACTTTTGCTCGGGCCGTCACTGACTACGACATTTACCGTAAAATCAAGAAACAGAATTCTGTAGTTAGTATAAGCTGAGTTCACAACATAAGTAACTTAAATTATTACGCATTTGACAACAAACGGTTGCTTTATTTCATGAAAATACATCAACTTTTCACAAAATAGAAACACTTTGCGAACAAATTACACACAAATTCACAGTTTACAATTTCTACTAATAACTCAAATATAGATAGTTTTGACCTTAGTTTCATTGGCCACTAAAACAAAGATATAAAGCACACTCCAATTTCCAAAGAGTTCGTGCGCCTTCTCCAAAGTAAAAAAGGTAAATTGACAATTCATCATCAACATTATCCTGATCCTCGTTTGTACCGCTTGCGCAGGGTTGAGGCGGTGTGAGTTTGTGCTATTCACAACAGGACCCGACTCTGCGGGTTCCCGTGTCGGTTCGAAACCATGCTTGATTTGCCTTGTATGTGTGGATGTCTTTGTTTATGGTCTTGTTACTCCTCTAATGCGACCGTAATATGAGACGTGCCTTTAATTTGATCCCCAATGGTAAATGAAGACCGGGATACAGTATCGACCACCCAGGGAATTAGGAAAATTTCAGACCCTGGAGTGATTCGAACCAGGAAGTATTTGGACTATTGTTATTTTCATTTGATTGTGCCGCTTCATCTGAATTAAAGTAATATTTTAATTGCCGTTTCATAGGAATCAAAATTCTATTTTAATTGCAATTCTTCAATCGATCGCTATATTTTTTTTTCAGATTGAGTTATGGGAGGCCAATTGCTCAAAGACTAAAAGTTTCCTTCATAGGCTAGATTTGCAGATCAAAAACAATTCTCGGAAATGTTGACTCTCGGAAGTCGCACGTGTTATTTTATTCCAGAATTATCGCACCATATTTCGCAATGGGGTGTAATCTTTTTGGGCAATTCAGGCTCACGTTACGTTTAGTTCTTCAATCGGACTTAACATCTTCTCCGGCTCGGTTCCTTGCGATAAGCACCGTAATAAGTACTGCAGGAGCGACTTGGGTTTTCGATGGGTGTCCATTGCGTGAATTTCGTAACGCTGTTTTCACCGTGGGGTGAACAGAACCATCGACAAGTGTCGGATTTAAAGAAACACCCTGGAATTTTAACCCTTGAAAGGCAATTCATTGCGAATTTGCCGATCGCCAGATTATTATCTAACCCATTTCTTGTTCCTGTGCATGTTGCTGCGACAAACTAGTAAGTTGATGTAGCGAATATTTCGTCTCGAAGTTCCCGAAGAACGGTTACCATTTTTCCGGACCTAAAAACACCCCAGACTGTGCCTGCGGATTTCTCCTGCATCTTAAGAACACCCCAAATTGATGCCTGCCTCGCTCTACTGCCTTCACCTAAAGTCAAGGTAAAGTAACTAGTTATTGTGTTGTGAAAAAAAAAACTTTTTTGCGTTTCATTTTCAAATTTCACGTGATTGAACTTTTTTTTATGCGACAGAAAGCGACCTTCTGTCGCCAATGGTCATTTCCTTTTGTTAATTGTAAAGAGTAATTATAGATTGTATTATTCTTGTAAACTCAGACGCCACAGGCTGCGTAGATTTGTTTTAAGATTTAAATGCGATAAGCTAGGGACGGCAAGCCTCCTTTTGAACGTTCAATTAACCTTTTGTAGTATTGAACCATAAATATCACCATTTGCTGTCATTTTTGTATTGTGTCTTTTATTTCCAATAGTTTAAATTATATTTGTTTTGAAATGTATTACATCTTTTATTTTTGTATATTTATTTTATCTGTGTCTGCATGAACTTTGCAAGCTGTACATACAGGAGGAGGCACAATAAAGGTGAGTTCGACTCCCGTAAGCTGCTGGCTCTCGGCCTCCCACGAGAACCGGTAATCTGCTGTGATTTGGAAGGTGGCGCCCGTTAATTTTGACATACCCTGTACACAACTAGGAAGATTTCTTCCCGTAAGCGTTTCTCGTGAACCACCTCTACTCCTTTGAGTTTAGCGGAAGGCCTTTTTCCATCTTTCCTGTTGCGGGTCGACGAAAAAGCTCGTTTGGCCCGTAACACTATTACATCTAAAGCTTGGCTCTCCTACCACTGAGCCATCCCCGCCCCTTAAGTTTAATTGAGAATTGTATAATTCTCTTTTGTAATTTAAATTGGATTATCGATTATGTTTGGCAGGTTATATACAGTTTCTATCTTTTGCAAAGGGAACTGCGTTAATATCAGGAGATATGATTACGTTCATTCCTGTTTAAGCATTGAAAAAAATGTATACCTCACTGCATAAACTAAATTTCAAAGAAATGTACGAAAACGATAAAAGGCTAGATGTCTATAGAATCTGCTAGAAATTGTCAATAAAAACGACATAAAAGTTCCCTGCATGTTGTAAATGCGAAAGCTCTTGATAAAATTGTAAAGATTTTATGACGCTGATATTGATGGAACCGTGATATATATATATAATCAAATTTACAATAGCAAAGACTTCTTCCATAAACCTCCAGCTGTTCGTATTTAACAACACTGGAGACGATTTTTCAACTCAATGAACCGCCTTACAAGTTCTATTTGTTGTTAGTTGTTAATGTGAAAAGACCTTTCACATACCCTAAATCGCCCAGAAATCTATTTTCGAAAAGATAATATCTTGAAAAAAGTTAAGTTCAACGAATAAAACTTAATATTTAGTTCAACATTTAGGCTAGTTTAAGATAGTTTGTTTGTTAATGCAAAAATGTTAATTTTACATGTACAATTTTATTTATTTTGTAAGTATACAGGTTACTTTAAATTAAGAGCAAACTGATTAGCTTACTTATTATTAGTTAAAAAAATAAATCTTTTAGTAAAGGTATAAAATTTTAAATAATGAGTATTTCGGACAAAAAAAAACAAACCCTTTTCAACACTTGGATAACGGTTAATTATTATTTTGCAATCTCGTTTACTATTTATTTTAGACGTAGGTCTAAAACTGTATTAAAGTATTTTAGAGGGTAAACTTCGTGTTTACTAAAACAGAGAGTTCACGAATTGCCTATATTAATCCACTGCTAGATATAGACCTTCCCCATTTCCTTTGAATTTCATCTGTCGCTGGCTTCTCTTATGCAGTGTATTCCAATGAGTTTCACTGTCATCCTTTCATCTGCTATTCGGCCTTCCTTCTTTCGTCTATCTATTATTGTCGCGTAGCGCCACATATGCTGCCCATTTCCACTTCAATTGTGCAATTCGCCATCAACGGATTTTGTCTACTCTGTCAAAAAGCGATTGTATTACCATTTATTAATCTGAGGTTTAATGTTGCCCTCTCGTGGGCCCTTTAGGTTTGTGATAATTTGTGAGAATGTTTTTTTGTAGGCACCAAGCCTATGCACCTTTAGGAAGTTGGACTACGCTTTTAAGTCAGATATTCCTAACTCCTTAAGAGGCTAATAACATGGCTCTTTGACAACGTAAAATTAGCGTTTTATATTGTCTTCTTAGCTACATTAATAGGCGACCATTCCACTTGCGGTAGATTTGTTTCTGATAAAGTGTTAACGTTTCGATAACACCGATACCAGGAAGAAGCGAAGAAAATTGGAGAAATTTACTTAGTCATGTTGACGAACCACTATTTTGTGTATCTTAATTACTAATACAATATTTTTGCTTTTTTCTTATGAATATGTTATTTTACATTACGTTTAAGGCCAGTGTGTTATTTTGATTTTTTTTACATTACGATATTTGATAACCCTGTTGAGGTCCGGTCCTGGACAGCAGAGAAGTGACAGCTGAGTGAATTGAATGCGGTAAATATTGTACTTGTCAAAGCTATTAAGAGCGAAAAACAAGCAGAGGAAAAACCCTAACTGAAATGTACGAAGAAGAAGAAGAAGATAACACCGTTGAAAATGTATCGTTTCTTCTAATAAATAATTAATATAAGTCGATCTTCTTTCAGAAAATATTTAAATTTTTCCAGGTATAAAATCGACCAAAATATCAAATAATCGCAAAACATTAAACATATTAGAGTATTATAAACAAAAAAAAATGATGTCAAAGATACGATATAAGAGACCTAGCACGTCGAACGGCGTAATTTTCAAACTACGCGTCAACTAGAGAGAACTGTAAGATGTCCGTAGTATGAACTTTATTTAGCTATTCTACTATTTTTGACTAAACTAGATATTTCTCATTTCAATTGAGTAGCTCAGAAAGTGTGGAACCTATCTCGATATATTTTCCATTGGGTAGCTATCGGTAGCTATTAAAGTGGCTGAAACTAAGCTAAAAGTAGTTGTTCTTAAGTCACTGTTAGTCCGTTACTGTGGGACCTTTTTCACACTGTTTTTTTTTAATTATGAGACCACATAGTTAAGTTTCTAAAAAGTCAACAAAACAGTGATAAGTGATAAGAACTAATGATAAAAAATTTTACACTTAAGATTAACTGCATTATTACGGCAAAGAGAATCTTTGGACACTAAGACGCATTTTACCTTATTATATTTTCAGTTGCGTTCCATTAAGTTTACTTCTTTCTCATATTACTTATCTTCAAAAAAGGATATAGAATGTATATATTTGTATATCATTGATGCGCTGGATAATTACATCGCCTACAATTTTCAACGTACAGCATAAATCTACTTTTAATGTAACCTTATATCAAGGACGTATCCAACTGAAAACGGAAACTTCTTTCATGGGGGAAGGGAGTCCATGGGGGGGCATGCAATAATACACAATTACAAAAGAAAAGCAATATACAGGGTGTTCAAATTGAAGTCGGCACTATTGCCAACTTTGTTACTACTAAAGATACGATGTTGGTTAAATTACCAAAGTAGTAGCGTTTTTTCTTTCGATTACGATGATAAAATTTTAAAAACAATTGAACTTCGCGTTTTCGAGATATTAAAAAAAACAACATTTTTTAAATGGAATACCCTGTATATTTTTGTACATTTTAAACGACAATTTAATTTAAAAAAAAAATTTATTAATACATAAATACCCTAAACTTACAAATAAACGAACTACAAGCATTTAAATGTAGGTACCAGTTCAAGTTGAAATGAATATAATGTAGCCAATGAATGGCCGATTATTGGAAAATAAAAGAAACACATTTTATTATCATCTATCATCTAATATGAACAAAAGATCGCTGCTCGATTTATTTCTATTAGTTTTAAACTTATCACAGATAACTAGGACAATAACAAAAGATACATAGTATACCTGTCAAGATTACAATTGTCGGTGGTCTAGTGTTTAGCGCATTTGCCTTTAGATTTGAGGGATGCGGGATCGAACCTGGCTGAGGTCGGCGAGATTTTCCTAGCGGGGAAAAATCTGAAAATGTGCCTTCTGTCGGGTTAGAAGTAAAGCCGTAGGTCCCGTGCCACTGCGATGTGTGACACGTTAAAAATCACTACTGCAGTTGGAATTACCCCAGATAGGCAAAATTCTTAGTTAGGGTGTACAATGGGCCAAATGTGGCCTAAGTGCATAGAGATGCTTGGAAAACCGCGTCCTAGATGTCGTTCTATCAAGCCATCAAGTAGCTATTTGAATTTGCTTTAACAATGGCATTCACACATTTAGAAAAATGTGATATGTTAGAAAGTTACATAGTTTGTCAAAAAAAAATCCCATCGTGCTCTCGAACATTACAATGCGTTATTTCCCGGACGAATCTTGCATAATTGAAGATATTTCTCGATCCTATACCGAAAGTTTAGGTCAAATAATAAAGTGTTCGCTAAATCTGTTCCAAGAAATCGATTTATACTTAATGAAAAAACTGAAACTGAAAACATGACATATTTCGAAGCGTTTCGGGAAAATTCAATAAGGGAGTGTAAGCGTGATCTTGGACTGTGTCTGGGAACTGTTCATAATATTTTAAAAAAGAATAAGTATGTACCGTATAAGTATAGACCCACTCAAACTTTAATGGCAGGTGATCAAG
>JABXWE010039438.1:0-10532 GCA_014611495.1 Limonius californicus
TTAAAATCCATACATATTTTATTAGAGAAGTAAAACTAAATATCGACTTTTTGATGTTGTAAACTAATTGCAGGTTAGCCAACGTTTTTAGTTTAACGTCGTAGGTATGGCATTTCGATTTTAAAAATAATTTCGAGCTTAAAGTTAAGATTTTAATTTTGAGATTGGTATTTTACTATTTTAAATAATCATATTTAGTTCAACTTTATAATTGTTAATACAATCGTTTAGTAAATACTAAAATAGTTATTGTTAATAAGAAAATATATGCAAGGTCCTAATATATCTGTTTCTGTTTCAGGTAAGGAGTTGACTCCTCTCACTAACACACTCTGCAGGCTTCTTATAAGTAAGTTAATAAAATAAAAATAATTTAGTCTACTTATTATAATCTTATTTTCCATTCTACGAGATTGCAATTTCATCCTAATTTAAAAAAAATTCCTGTTTTATTATTATCATAGCTGGCTATCAGGACGATGTCGTATTCCCAATAATATTATTATTCAAAAATAATGATATAAAATTTTTCTCTCGGATTTACAACATTACTATATAAGCTTTTTCTGTTATCTGTTTTGTTATGTGATTTTCTTACATGAATCTAGAAAAATAATAAATAGAATTAGGTAAAATGCAACGTTTTTTTTACATAAACTCTTAATATATTGGACATTTGTAGTTTAATTTTTAACAAAATTTTTTGGTACTTTGACTTCATTTCTAACAAACAAAATTTGAAATTTTTTTGAAAACAGCCGATTAACTGTCAGCAATGTGGTTTGAAAAACGTTAAACTGTAGGTGTTTGCATAATAATAATTACATACAACGAAAATTATTTTCCTATATACACGGTGCCCCATTAAAGTTATTTCACAGCTTAATTCTAGAGAATACTTGTCATAAATCTATTTTTTTCTAATACCAAAGCCTAGAGAATTGTTGTAACCGGGTCGGAATATTAACTTAGTTAAACATACAGAGTGTTTAATGCCGGCCAAAATAGCAAGAAAATAGTTTTTCTATGGAGAGGGGTGGTCAGTATTTGAATGAGGGCCACAGGCCTGTGTCAACATGTCGCTTCGTGCTAGCGGCAGGCATGTTAATGGTCAGTCCCGGTTCTGATATCATTGCTTTCTTCGTTCAGTACTTAGATAGGAGTCCCAACGCTGCAGAAACATAGCACCTTGTATTAGCGGCAGACACGTTAATAGTGTGTCCCGAATGTAATAGTATTTCTTTCTTCGGTCAGTATTCGAATGGGGGCCCCAAGCCTGTGTCAAGACGTCGCTTCGTGCTAGCGGCAGGCATATTAACAGTCAGTACCGGATGTGATATCATTGCTTTCTTCGATCAGTACTTATATAGAAGTCCCAAGGCTGTAGAAACATATCGCTTTGTATTAGCGGCAGGCACGTTAATAGTGAATCCCGAATGTAATAGTAAAGCTTTCTTCGGTCAGTATTTGAATGGGGTCCACAAGCCTGTGTCGACACGTCGCTTCGTGCTAGCGGCAGGCATTTTAATAGTCAGTCCCGGATGTGATATCATTGTTTTCTTCTATCAGTACTTAGATAGAAGTCCCAAGGCTGTAGAAACATATCGCTTTGTATTAGCGGCAGGCACGTTAATAGTGAATCCCGAATGTAATAGTATCGCTTTCTTCGGTCATTATTTGAATGGGGTCCACAAGCCTGTGTCGACACGTCGCTTTGTGATAGCGGCAGGCATTTTAATAGTCAGTCCCGGATATGATATCATTGTTTTCTTCTATCAGTACTTAGATAGGAGTCCCAAGGCTGTAGATACATATCGCTTTGTATTAGCGGCAAACACGTTAATAGTGAGTTTCGAATGTAATAGTATCGCCTTCTTCGGTCAGTATTTGAATGGGGGCTACAGGCCTGTGTCGACACGTCGCTTCATGCTAGCGGCAGGCATGTTAATAGTCAGTCCCGGATGTGATATCACTGCTTTCTTCGATCAGTACTTAGATAGGAGTCCCAAGGCTGTAGATACATATCGCTTTGTATTAGCGGCAAACACGTTAATAGTGAGTTTCGAATGTAATAGTATCGCTTTCTTCGGTCAGTATTTGAATGGGGCCCACAAGCCTGTGTCGACACGTCGCTTCGTGCTAGCGGCAGGCATTTTAATAGTCAGTCCCGGAAGTGATATCATTGTTTCCTTCTATCAGTACTTAGATAGGAGTCCCAAGGCTGTAGATACATATCGCTTTGTAGTAGCGGCAAACACGTTAATAGTGAGTTTCGAATGCAATAGTATCGCCTTCTTCGGTCAGTATTTGAATGGGGGCTACAGGCCTGTGTCGACACGTCGCTTCGTGCTAGCGGCAGGCATGTTAATAGTCAGTCCCGGATGTGATATCATTCCTTTCTTCGATTAGTACTTATGTAGGAGTCCCAAGGCTGTAGACACATATCGCTTTCTATTAGCGGCAGGCACGTTAATAGTCAGTCCCGTATGTGATACCACCACTCTCTTCGGTCAGTACCTGGATGGGAGTTCCAAGACTGTGCCGAACGGCGGCGGCGCCTTGTTTGAGTGGTGGGCGCGTTATTAATCGGTCCCGGATGTCATACCATCGCTTTTTCCGGTCAATTCTTAGATGAAAATCCCAAAGCTGCTTCACCATGGCGTACCATGCTAGCGGCCACCACATTAGTAGTCGATTCTGGATGTCATAGTATTGTTCTCTTGGCGGGAGTCCCAAAGATCTGTCAACACGTCGACTCGTGCGAGCGGCAGACACATTAATAGTCAGTGCCAGATGTGTTAGCATCGCTCTCTTCGGTTGGTACTTGGATGGGAGTCCCAAGGCTGTATCAACACAGTACCTTGTGCTTGCGACGGACACGTTAAGAGTCGATCTTGAATGTCGTATTAACACTATGCCAGTCGCTGGACGGATTGGATATCACCTTCAGTAAACATGGTACCACGTGTGCAAGAAGAATGAATGTGAAAATGAGTTGGCATAAGCTGCAGAAACGTAGTGCTGAAAGGTAGCAGCCGCCACTACCTCCTGGTGCATAACTAAAAAGGTAAAAACCTCGAACAAAGAAAACCCGACACCTAAATGTAAGAGGAATGTATGATGCAGAACAAAAGAAAAGTAGTTCTAAAAATGCACGAGCTAAAATAGCTGCAGATTTGTCCATTATTTTCCGCTTTATCTTATAACCTTCTACTCACTTCTGCTTCAACCATTCCAATCGTGTCGCTACCATTGGATGTTTTACTGGCTGTAATTAAATTTGGACAATTGTACGTCCGTCTGCAAATTAAATTATCAATTAACAATTTTGCTTCTGCTGACTAATTAGAACGAATTGCAAGACAAGAAACAAATAACATTAATTACTAATTTTACATTGATTTGGAAGAAACTAACATCCCTTTCGTCCCACTGCTGAGCATCGGTTTCTTCTGTTCCACAAGCGTATCCTCCGCGGCAGGGTAGAAGCAAGAGGGACCTACAATATATCGACGAAACCAAACGAAATAGGTTTCAGGGAAGATTTTTAGCATTCAGGCCCCATGGTTGCCAACCAGATTGAGAATATGTGTGTGGGGGGTTGCAATACAAGATTTGTCAATGCGGTATAGTGATGCTCAGAACTTCCAATTTTAATTAAAGCATACTCACAAGTATGGGAAAACCTTGGCGAGGTTGTAGTTGGTATTTTAATATTATTTATTTAATGTTGCCAATACGGCTAGGATCGAATAGAATAAGGTGGTTGTCTTTTATGGACTAATTTTGTATCGAGTATATTATTGTTTTTAACCTTTGGTATTTCTTTGATACTACTATTTTTGTTTCTAAAACATCATCTTTTTTGGATTTACTGAAGCCAATTGCTATTTTAGCCCAAACTTCATAAAGTTATGCCGCGTATTTATTTTTCGTCCTTTTATGTCTACTGATGTTTACGTTTCACAAAATATATCTTGCATTGACCAAAGATAAAAGTTTTTCCCTTGCTTTGTTGGCACGTTTTGTTTACCTTCAGAAGGTAGTTCCAGATTCATTGCACTCGGTGTACATTGTGGAACATCCTAGACGCATCTTTTAGTAAAAGAGAACACAAATAAGCCGAATCCCGAAATTCGAAATTTAATTTAGACGACACTCTCAGGGTTGAGAATAATCCAATACAAGTTGGCGCGACAGCTGTCATTTCCCTAATATTGGATTTAAATTATTGCCCCAATTTTTCCGAAGTGTTTTAGAATTTATTAACTTATTTTTCCAGTTTCGCAATCGCTTTATGGCCGTCTTATATTTAAATGTAAATTTTGAAGACGCGAATCGATCAGCGCGCAATTACATCCCGAAAAAATATTAGACCATTAAAGCAACTTTTATTGTCTTGCTGCTGGTGGAGTTCTCGGCATTTGCAATTTTATCGCGGATATTGGAGTTTTACCCACTGCAAATCGTACATTTAAAGGAAATATATGTGGAACACGAGGTGAATCGGTTAGCGTTATTGGTGGCAGTTGCACTTTTCGCAAAACCCTTTCTCCCGGCCTCGTCATTATTATTTTACACCAGGAATGAGTAGAACATTTCTAATCTGTTTCTTTGAACGCGGACTGTACAAACGGGTTTCATTTTTTAAAGTTTTTGTGCTGGACAGGTTTCCGATGCAGCTTCGCCATCCTGGTGGTTTTATGCACGGATTCTTCTGCGTCTTTCTCCCTCCAGGTCTAGCCCTCGTGTTAGATGGAGATGCAAGTTCTGGTGCTTAATTTTTTAGCGTCCTCCAGGAGATGGTCACACGCCAGTCGTACTTTCGTGTAATTCATTCATAAGATGCTGCAACTGTACCGGGTACTCCCTGGCGTGGTTTTTCCGCACGTAGGCTCATCCTTTTCTCGAAGTTCTTCTCGCTGGAGCGGGATGAACCTCTTCTAGTAAATCCGCGAAGTCTGATCTGGAGATCAACTAAGTGAGCTGATCTGGACTGATGACCTCTTGGTAAGGTCGACTTACTTACTGGCAGTCGCGTGGCGTAGATGAGGGCCTCGGGATGGGACAACTAAATCAAGCTATGAAATATTCGTGCCCAAGTTTCCCTGACTTTTTTACAAAGAGGCACGAAGAAGTGAATTTATTGCGTTTTCTTAGACGGATGTTGTTATTCGTCACGCAATGATCGACTGATTGATGCTGCCAGAGCCGGAATTAATGGAGGCGATTTTATCTCCGAAATTTACTCCCGGTGAAAGCCTTTTGTAAGACGTTTATGGGAGTTTCGGGAGAATCTCGCAGGAAGTGCACCGTTTGTTGCCCATTTTTTGCGAATTTATGATCCTATAGTTAAATAGAAATAGAACACAATCAAGACAATTTAAGGCAGAGGCGTAGTGTGATCTATTTAAAACCAAAATAGGGTAAATTAGAAAGTACATCGCCACTGAAAAAAAAAACCTTTTTACTTTCGCGTTTTACAACATTAGCATTAAAAATAGGCTGCATAAGTGACGCGTGGGATTAGTTTTTTTGGCGGAAATGGGATATCCTTTAAAGCTAATTAACGCGTTGGTTTTACCGTTTAATATCTTAAATAATCCTAAATATCCGCAGGCGACTTTTAGTGTCATGTACTTATTTGAGCTAAAAGAAACATATAAAATACATATGAATATTTATGTAAATGACGTGTTTGTTTGAAACAGCTTTGTATGTGTAATACCTTTTGTAGTTGCATATGAAAATTTTAGGACTTCGCTACTAGTTGCTGCCAATCTTTCTCGTTGGCAAACATTGTAGTTTCAAACTTTGTAATTAAACAGATTACATTGCATTGTTTCATGAAACATCTTCTATGATTACAGCCAGATTTTATCAAGGCTTTTCAATGCGCTAAATAGCACTAGCACTAACAATAGCACTAAAAACAGGTTCTCGTTCATGCAAAAATAATCTATTTGCTTTAAGCATACTTGACAAAACACACATGTTACTGTTTCACAGATCATTCGTTGTGCATATTAACCGAACTATTCCAGTCATGTTTCTGCTATTAATATTTAAAGCCGAATTTACCAACAAAGCTTAATATTAAAGGAATCTAAACTGAATATGTCTGGGAAAACAGAATGAATTTGTTTTTGTAACATATTTATATGGGTTTACATTTTATTTTTATTTTTACATTATTATTATATTAATATATATATTGCTATGTTATTTACCCTATATTTATATTATTATTCTAGACTATACTTAAACTATGTTAATATTACTTAGTAACATTTATATGTGATATGTGATTTTTGGCTTCGTAATGACTTTAATATATATAAAAGGATACTATTTTGATGGTAGGAATCATATTTTCACCTGAAATTGAAAATAATTAGTTTAATTATCATGCAGAGAATGTTATTTGAGAAGTTATTATGATTAAATATTACAAATGTATACCCGATTAGAGTAAAAGGTCTTGTACGATCATCGGAGGATACTACGATGTGGTTTGTTAGTGTACAAAATGATTTGTTGGTGCACATTCCTTAGGGAATGAGGATATAGACGTCTATGTGCGAAGTAGGCGATGTTTTGGGTTGTTCTGGGCAGTGTAGGAGCCCTGGAAGATAAAATTTGTTATTATGGTTGTGTTTATTTTTCTAAATATGTGTGTAACAACTGTAATTTATGTTTCAATATGGAATTATTATTATAATTAATTTGTTTGTTATGTAAAGGAAGCGTAGAAGAAATTTTATTATTTAGGAGGAATTTGTATAGTAATTATTTGTAAAATTGTAAAAATGTTGTAAATTTGAGGTTAATTTGGTTATTACTTGGTTAATTTTATATATAATTGATGTAAAGTCATTTATGTACTTCTATCTATTTGTTTATAATTATCTTTGATGTTTATTGTGTTTTTGATAAGTTTTATGTGAATTTTTGTCAATATTTAATTATTTAAACATGTGTAATTTATTATCTCAGATTTGGAATTGTTCGATATCAAAAATTTCTAAATTTTATCAGGATTGTGATTCTGAAGTTTGTTTGTTAAAATTTAAAGTATTAGTATTGATATTAACTTTTTTCTAAAGTTTTATGTCAGCTGTTAATGTTTTTGATTAGTTAAAGCCTTTTTATTGGTCCATTTTAAAAGCTGTATGTGCAGAAGGATACTAAATTGGTAAATTTTGGGAATTTAGTCTGATTTGAATGTTCATCAAGGAAGCACGCTTGAAGCGTGGGCTCTAATTTCAAAATTAAAGTATATTAAGAGCTACTATTGAAGATTAGGGGTGTGGCCCAAGTTGTTTACAAAATGTATTACGGTTATGTTAATATAACCAAAATTTAATTTATGTGAAAGTTTTATCTAAGTTCCAAGTTACTGTTGAAAGAAAGCAATAAAGTTAATTTGAGTTCGAATTATAAATAGTGTTTTAATTTAAAAAGAATGAAACTTACCTAGATTTTCAATGTCAAATTGCGTGGTGTGATGTCTTCAGTTCCTGGAATAATAATAGAAGTTAAAGTTTATTAAACACAATACTGGACTGAATTCATAAAGCAAATTATCAATCAATCAGGTACCTAGAGTCTGTTCACTAATAATATTATAAAGCTATGTTCACAATAGATTTTAATTTGTAATTGTGTTTGTTTTGTTATAATAATTCCATAGCTATCTGTGGCGAGGCCACGAACTTGAACCCTAAGATCTTTATTTTTATGTGCTGGTATATTTAGAAAATTGATTTCTTTGTGTATAAAAATATTTCATTATAATTGTATTATTGGCGCAATCAACGGAAAGAGTTATTTATGGTCTTTACTTAATTATAATACAATATTTAATTTTGAGCTAGCCGAAGAAAAGGCAATTATATAATTTATTTGATAATTATTTTATTAGTATATTACATAGCATTTATTTTGGCTTGTCAACGTGGGACTTTTGGATTGTTTTTTTATAAATAATTCATAGCAATATATATATATATATATATATATTGCTGTGATACCGCTTAGTTATAATAATTATTTCTAATATTACTTTGAGGTTTCATAGAATTAAATACAGCATATGAAATTGTGCCTGGTTATTATATATATTATAATATTAAATCCTCAATATTTACTTCTAAAGGCACTTTATAGAGTGTTTATAACCTCGAAAGCCCGAGTTCGTCTTAAACGAATTCTGTAAACTTTAATCCCACAAGGAAGAAATGGAATTAGAGTATTATTCTTACAAAACTTTTAAAAACACCCTGTATTACAGAAATATATTGCCATTCTTAAATCATAATTTTCGGTTAAATTAACTTAGCAGGTAGATTTGCTTTATTTCTAAAAATAAAGCAAATTTCAACAATAATCAGGGAAAATTATTTATAGTACTAAGACTTGCAGAACTATCTCTAATGTTAATAAAAATAAATTTTCACCTTGAAAATATGTTCCAATTTATACCATATTTTGCTTTTTTTAAATTAAAATGTAGATCGGTAATTGTTATGTTTTAAATCTTAAATTCTTAATATTAAGTTTGAAAACACTGTATAAAAGTCAATACTTGTGCTTACAAGTTCGAAATCGTAAAAATGTATGTAGAATTTTGGTCGTTCTATCCAAGAAGAAAAACCCTTGGAAGCGGAAAACACAATACAGTAAACAACGCAAACTGAAACCCTCGCTATATACGGGATCTGTTGTGCCCGAATTCGTCTTAAGCGGGTTGAGCTGTCTGCAAACTTGAACACCACAAGGAAAAAATGCAACAAGATAATTATATCTACCAAACTTTTAAAAACACCTTATGTTACAGTACTACATAGCCGATTTTAAATCTTAATTTTCGGTTAAATTAACTTAGCAGGTAGATTTGCTTTATTTCTAAAAAATAATACAAATATCACCAATAATCAGAGAAAAATTTTTACAGTACTGAGCCTTCCAGTACTACGTCTACTAGTTCGAAATTCTGAAAATGTATGTAGATTTGTAGTTGATCCGTGGTTGTCTCCAAGAAGAGAGACCGCTGTAAGCAGGAAACACAATGCAAACTGAAGCGCTCGCTATATACGGGATGTGCTGTACCCGAATTCGTCTTAAACGCGTTAGGCTGTCTGCAAACGGCAATACCACAAGGAAAAAATGGAACACGTTTATTATATTTACAAAAACTTTTGGAAACACCCTGTATAACATAAATACGAGGGTAATTTGAAATGTTCGTACATTGCAGTTTTTAAATCTTAATTTTTCACCCCCCTGACGTAATGCGAAAGCGGTTCCGGAAGGTGGGGCAACGATAGTTTGTATGAATGCAAAAAAATCTTAGCAGGTAGATTTGCTATATTTCTAAAAACAACACAAATATCAACAATAACCAGGAAAAATTGTTTACAGTACTGAGACTTCCAGTACTACGTCCATTATTAATAATAATATATTTTCATCTTCAAAATATCTTCCAAATTATACCATATTTTTTCTTATAAAACGTGGAACGGTATTTAAGTAAGTAAGTTTATTATATTTACAAAGCTTTTAAAAACACCCTGTATTACAGAAATACATTGCCGTACATCTTAACTTTCTGTTTAAATAACTTAACAAGTAGATTTTCTTTATTTATAAAAATAACACAAATAGCAACAATAATCAGCGAAAATTATTTATAGTACTGAGATTTCCAGTACTACGTTTATTATTAATAATAATATATTTTCATAGAGGCATGGAGGCGGCCGTGGGCTATAGGTTAGCGCGTTAAACTTCTACGCTGAAGGTCCTGGGTTCAATTCCCGGCACCGGAACATCAGATTTTTAACGGCGGTTCTCCCTCGCAAGGCAATGGCAAACCAGCGAGGTATTCTGTCTAGTAAATGTTCTCTGAAGTAGAAGTGTTTACACTTCCCGTGGTTCGGAGCCCACGTAAAATTGTAGGTCCTTTATGTCTGTGGCACTCTAAAAACCCGCAACACCAGCCTAAGAGAGAAGATCACTACGTCTCGTAAGAGATAAAGCACTCAAAGAAGATATTATCATCTTCAAAATATCTTCCAGTTTATACCATATTTTGCTTTTTTTATTAAAATGTAGAACGGTAATTGTTGTTATGCTTTAAATCTTAAATCCTTAATATTAAGTTTGAAAACACTGTATAAAAGTCGATACTTGTGTTTACAAGTTCGAAATCCTGAAAATGTATGTAGAATTTCGTCGTTGTCTCCAAGAAGAGAAACCGGTGTAAGCGGGCAACACAATACAGTAAACAGTGCAAACTGAAACCCTCGCTATATACGCTATCTGCTGTGCCCGAATTCGTCTTAAGCGAGTTGGACTGTCTGCAAACTTTAATACCACAAGGAAAAAATGGAATTAGTTTATTATTTTTACAAAAACTTTTTGAAAAATCATATATTACAGAAATACATTGCCTTTTTAAATCATAATTTTCTGTTTAATTTACTTAGCTATTAGATTCGCCTTATTTACAATAATAATACAAATAT
>JABXWE010039441.1:0-23820 GCA_014611495.1 Limonius californicus
TAATAATAATTTACTAATTTGCAAATTTTTGTATTATAATGAAGAGCGAATGCTAGAGTGTTGTACATTTTTGAATTCAGAAAAATGAATGGCACAAAATGGCGCCAAAACAAAAAAGCGCCGCTATTTAAAAAAATTAAGTTGATGACGGTTCCAGAAAAACGAAACGTGCTATTTCAAATATGATTAGACAGCAATATCCAGAAGAAAAAGTTGCTGTGGAAAAGTGTTTTCAGATTTTTAAAATTTTTGTAAATAAAGGAATAAGAGTCGAAAAACAAAAATCGATTTTTTTCGTTTTATGCCCATATTTACGAAACAAAAGCAGCTACTTCAATTTTCATTCCAGATTATTAATAATCATAAAATTCCGCAACTTAGCCGCAATTTAAACGAATCCCTATCTCTTATAATAAGCGAGATCCCAATGGTGCCGGTCGAATTTGAATAACCCTGTATAATTATCTTCTTTTTCTTCTAGGATAATCACTATAATAAACAATAAGAAATAGTTGAAACTTATTTTCACACTACGCTACTGACGTATTTCATCCCAATGACTTAACGAGAAATAACAAATAATAGGAAGCAAGTTAAGATTCGACTTTTATTTTCCATGCTCAATTTTTAGTCCATGTTTCCTTAGCCATATTGAACTATTGCTTAGATTCTTATGTTTTTATTTAATTTTCATAAACACTTTCTTTCCCAGGAGGAGACGCAGAAGAAACGATTTTTCACCTGCATGGTTACCGGTTTTACATAGTAGGCCATAGACACTTTAACGCACCTGTAAGTTTGGACAAAGTGCGGGAACTTGACGAAGGTGGACACTTGACAAAGAGAAATTTTATTAGTCCTGTCACTAAAGACACGGTTAGAGTTCCTAGATTTGGCATGGCGGTTGTGAGATTTATTGCCAATAATCCAGGTGGGTTCCTGTCCTTAATGTTATATCTTTAGCTGGTGTTGATTTAAGGAATGGCAGAAATTTGACAGTTGTTGAGATTGAGAATGTTAGAAGAAACGTTTTTCAGGTTACTGGATGCTTAGGGACGAAAAATCAAAGCAGTGGTCGAGAGGGTTGGATGTGGTCCTGCAAGTCGGTGATTCTTGTGATATGGTAGCAAAACCTTCTAATTTTCCGACGTGCGGTAGTTGGATTGGGCCTGATTTCTTTTTAATTTGAATATATCAAATGTTTAGTTAATTGTTATTATTTTTGTATATGTATATATTTGAAGCATTTGTAGGTATGTATACTTTCAGTAAGCATCACTAGCCATAATTATTGTTTACAAACCGTTAAGCTCAATTATTAAATAAAGACTGTATTTTATAAGTTACTAGACTAAGTTCTAACCGCAATTCATTCAGGATTATTTTGCCTCACAGGTACCTTTAAATCTGAGTTAAATATGGCTTTGTATGGTGCATAAAGCGTTGCTATATTTAATGAGGATGCACTTTTGCCATATTTTATGTAGTGGCATCCTTACAGAGTAGAAAACGGAAAGAGAGAATGATGTGTGAAATTAATTTTAATATGTAAATACATATAGGCAACCCCTCGAACATTTATTATATTCTGTTTTCAGTTGTTGTGTTTCAAAGGCCATTGGCCTATACACAGAAGAAGAAGAAGAAGAAGTGTTTCAAAGTTTTCAATTCTTTCAGTTTGCTTGGAAAATTGCATAAGTATTTCAATAGTTTCTTAGTTAATTTATATTTTTTACACTTATGACAAATCTTTACATGTTCTGAGCACTACCTATCAGCATTTCATGATTTTTTCCCTCTTAAAGCATTACCTACTTCTTTAACTATAAAAAATGCTCTCTATTTCTAATTGCGCAACAGTTCGGGATGTGCAACCTAACAGATATACACTGGGGCCATCCGGAGGCAAATAATCTTGAACGGATGATAGCAGTTAAAATTTATATATTTTCATATGGATAGAAAAAGAGATAGGTTTTAAATAGCAAGGAGAAAAATATTGCAATGCAACAACATTGATCAATAATGAATTCATTTTGGACGAGCCGCAGTCAGGAATAGTATTTTGAAAGTATATTTTATTAATGAAAAATACAAACAATATATTATAGAATACGTATTATATCATTTTTTATGAGGTTGAAACCTTATTTAACCACACTATCTTCCTTGTCTAACCCTTGTAAAAAACAGTACCTGAATTGTTGAAGAGGAGACTATAGTTATTATCTCCATATTATTATATTTTCCATAAGTTCCATGAAAATATTGTGACTGGTAGGCTGGAAAGACAACAAATTTGTTTCATTTTTAGTTGGTATGGAGATTTAATTACATATGTTCGATATTTCCTCCACAAGTTTGATATATTCGTTCTCAGTTTGTTTTCCTTGTAGGAAGATTGATAAGGAAAGGAAAGAGTAAAAGGTGTAGCATTAGTTTGCTGTGACAATGAGAAAAAAGTTAAATTAGGGATTTTAACGAATATATTCATTTTGGGCTACTCTGAAAAATGCAAATAGATTCCAAAGTAAATCCTTTGAAATGCATAGCTCTAGAATAGATGATTTGATTTCGTTTAACTTTTAAAGAATACATTCTTTCATTTATTATGCTTTTGTAATATTATTCCCAACCTTAGACTCTGTTCTGTAGAGATGAAAAAGAGAAATTAATTGGCAACTAAGCCGAAATAATCCGAAGATGGCAAGAATATCTTAAGAAACTGCTAAATCCAGATAATATAAAAGAGATTTCAGAAGAACTGTGGAAAGACCGAGGATAGAAAGCCGTCAACGAAAGCGGAAGTAGAAAATATAATAAAAAGACAAAGGAAGCATACGGCTTCCGGAGAAGATGAAATTTCAGTGGAAATGATGAAGTATTGATAAACCGCTATAGTGAAGGAGATGCATAAGATGATAAGAAAAATATGGCACAAGAAGGTAATGTCCAGGGAATGGAGTGTGGCAGTAATCTTCCCAATCTATAAAAGCGGGAACAAGACGACGTATGCGTATAATAGAGGTATAGCGGTACATAACCTGATATATAAAATAGTAAGTAAGCTCATAGAACACAAAATGAATGTATGTATGGGGAAAGCTGTTGGGGACTTCTAATGTGCTTTTAGAAGAGGGAGAGCTACATCAGATCAAATATTTACGATTAGGCAAACATTGGAAAAATTTAGAGTAGTATAATATTGAATTCCTCCAGCTAATTATAGAATTTCGTCAAAGATATGACTCAGTAATCAAGCAAGAACTGTATAACGGGTTAGAAGAGTTTAGTATCCCTAGAAAGCTAACAAGAGTAATAAAAATTTGCCTTACAGAAACAAAAGCTAGAGTCAGAATACAAGGTGAATTGTCAGAATATTTTGGAATAGATTGTGGACAAAGACAAGGGGATACCATGTCAACCACCTTGTTCAACTTAACGCGATAAACAGGGTTATATGAAAGATACCTGTGTACCCCGGAGGTACGCTAAACAATAGACAAAACACAATACTGGAAAAATCCTGAGAAAAATATACGGACCTGTAAAGGACAATGGAGTGTGGCGCTCGCCATCAAATTTAGATTTGGAAGAACGATAGGGAGAAGCAAGAATATCGGCTGAAATCTGCAGTAAACGCATAGATTGATTGTGTCATGTAGATCGCTACCACCTAACAGAGGAGTTAAAAGGATCCTAGAGGAAAATCAGAAGATCGAAGAAAGACCAAGACACAGGTGGTTGGGAAATGTGTAGCAGGATCTGGAGACGTTGGGAGTCACCAGCTGGAAGAAGAGAGCAAAATACCGCAAAAACTGGAAAAACATTGATAGAGAAGCCAAAAAACTGGAGGGCGAATAAGAGAAGAAATTTATATATTTTACATCGGCCTAGCAGTTATGAGAGGAGAAAACCGTTCCTTTCAGGGCATGTCCAGGAGGGTTGAGTAAGAGTGACTATCGCGTTTCCAAAAACGAAGTCCAGAAACCCAAAGGGAAGTCTAAGACCTTTCTGGCCTGTTGCACGGCGGAGTAAATAAGTAAGTAATATTATTTAGAAAACAACGCGGACATTTGTCATTTCATTTATTGCCAAACTCTTGTAAATTTCGAAGCAACGTCTGGTTACTCTAAAATGGGTATATATTTTTTGAAAAGGAAGCGGATGATTCAAGGAATCAATAATGAAATGAGCGACGTTTCTTGTATATCATATTAATTTGTCGTTTGGTAGGTATGACATGATATGTATTGCAAAATCTATTCTAAAGATGTTTTCATGGTGGTAAATGATCCACAAAAGAATTTGAACAAAATTAATATATTTTTGTTAAGGGGTCACTGATAGATCTCAAAATAAGCCGAAATTAGCATTTTATATTATCACTGTGAGGCGAAACTAGAGGTCAGTCAGTTAGACTTCTACTCTGAGGGTCTAGACTCTAGGGTTTAATTGCCACCACGGGAACATAGGTTTTTTATAGGCTGTTCTTCCTCGCAAACCTATAGCAAACCAGCGATGTATTCTGCCCAGTAAATCTTCTCTGGAGTAGAAGTATTTACACTTCTCTTGGTGTGCAGTCCACGTTAAGATGTAGGCTCTGTATGTTTGTCGTATTTTAAGACCGTGCAACACGGCCATAGGTGAGAAGTTCGCTACGTCTCGTAAGAGCCAAAGCACTCGACGGTGATTCGCATTGTAGTTACCTTAATAGGCGACCTTTCCACTTGCGGTTTTTAACTAGTAGACAACATATCAAAGACTGAAATAATGTTGAAAATAGATCGAAAAAATCGTAGCAACTGAAGATAAAAAATTTTCCACTGTAGTGCAAAAACACGGTAAAATCAATTTAAGTTTATGATACATGTGGACTAGTTGAGTGAAATTTTTTCTACGAATAATAAACTACCATCCGTTACAAACCCAACGCCAATATCAAGATATATCTAATTCTCTTATCACAGATCAATGCCAAGATGTTATTATATTATACAAGGTGAATCTTACATGGCGGAAAATATTTACATCACGCGATTTTGCATCAAATACTGAGCAAAAAATTCTACAAGCGTTTTGGTCGAAAACGTTTAGTTTTTGAAGAATTCTTAATTAAAGTTTTGGAAACTTAGCAACACTCTGTGGTCAGTCGTACTGAGCTGTGTGTTAAGTCGCCTGCGATTTACATAACAACGCACTTGATTTAATATGGAACATAAGGAGATTGTACGCAGGCATACTAGGCCTCCTTCATGGTAATATTCTAATTTTAATGTGCTGCTTACATTTTTGAATGAACAGTACATAACTAGTAAGGAAATATCGACTACTTTTTAAGTTTTTTTATTTTGTAAATAACAGCAGTTGCTCAAAGTGGCTACCTTCAAGTTCTATGCATTTCATACACCTACGTATTATGCTCCCTTTTAGATTTTGAAGCATATTGTTTTGTGGAGTCATTATAACTGCTCCATTTATTCGTTGCCAAAGTTGCTCTCCAGTATCGATTTCCACTGCATACACAAATGCTGTTAATGTTCCCCACAAGAAGAAATCAAGACAGCTTAAATCTGGGCTTGTTGGTGGCCAATCGACTGTCTGGTAATTCATGATTTAACCATACTCGTGTTTGAATTCCCCAGTGTGCTGGTGCCCCGTCCATTTGAAAAAACATATTTCTTAAATCTAACGGTACATCATCTAATAGATTGCTAAAATCGGTGTCTAAGAATTCAACAAAATTATTCGCGTTTAGGCGATCAGGCAAAATGTGTGGTCCTATAAGCGTATTACCAATAATATCACCCCACACATTAACGTTAAACCGAACTTAATGGTTTGTTTGGTACAGTGTATGAGGGTTTTCATAGGTCCATTGGTGCATGTTATGGATATTAAATGTTCCATTCCACATAGCTTCATCAGTCCACAAGATATGTCCAATAAAACCAGGATCCCTTTCTTGCTCACGAAATAACCATCTGCAAAATCTGACTCTTTGCTGATTGTCTTCTGGTAATAATCCCTGTACTCGTTGATAATGATACGGATGCAGGCCATTTTCGTGTAATAAGTGATGAACTGTTCTTTGGCTAATATCAAACATTCTGACAATGGATCGGGTACTTTGTTCTGGTTCATTCTCGACTACATATAAGATATTTTCTTCAACCAGTTGTAACAATACTCGATGAGGACGGCCTCTGTCAGCTACTAGAGTGGCTGCAGTTCTTCCAGTTTCTCGCATTCGTAGATTCAATCGTCGAATAACATTACTATTTGGATGCCTTCTGTTTAGATGTCGTTGGGCATACAAATTAGAAGCAGCATTAAAATTGCTACGGCGTTCCCCTAAAATCAAATACATGTCTGCATATTCACCAAACCGGTACTCCATGACGCTAGTTTGGGAACTCAAACACAAATAAACTAGAATCACACTAAACTGAAGGTAACACTAAGATAACGAATCCAAAGAGAATTAAACACGATCAGCAAATTGGCACAGAAATGTCATTAAAATTCAAGTTACTTAAAATAAAGAAACTACGTCAAATTTGTGTTGATGTTGTTGCAACATTTTTGGAAAACTCAAGCATTGCAGAAGCTTTAAACTTCGGATGGAAGTTCTGGGTAAACTAAGGGTATGATAATTACAATTACAGATTGGTGATTCCTTTTGTTGATTAAACTACAATTAAAAATCGTCATTTCATACAAATATCGGACGATAAGGAACCCTGAATCCAACTTAAGACTGCCAATAACTCCTCATCTATGAGGTTAACAGCAACTTGGTATAATACTTTATCGCTCCATTTTTGATCCAGAGCCAGATAGTATGTGTATTATCCGCCATTTAAGGTTCACCCTGTATATTAAGATATTATAAGTATTGCATGAAGGAGGAGTAATTTTGTCAGACACTGGATCAGATGAGCCAGACCTACTAAGCAAAATATGGAAAGGAAAACTACCCTCGCTACTTTGGAACACACATAAAAGCAGCGTAGATGCTGTGGAGTAACGCTAGTTGACCGTGTTAGGAATGAAAAACTAAGAGAAGATATGGAAATACCAATTTAAGAAGCGTTGAACATTTAGTATTTTTGACAATTTCAAGACACTAACTTTTAAAGCAGATAGTATTCGGATATCATTATCTTATTGCATAACACCTACTCGTTGCCATTTAAAATATTCCTCTCGGGATATTTTACACTTTGCTATAGATAAATCGTAATGCGGTATTTTTCTGAGTATGGTTAACAAAACTAGTTGCTTAATTCCAGATGGCAAGCAAAGGTTAGATATTTATATTTTCTTATTAGTTTATTGGCAGTGCCTTTGGGATCGAAGTTTCCAACGTGTATAAAAATAGGTCCAACATCTAGTGCATCCTTTAAATAAATCAGAAAAGTAGTTTTTAAACATTAAAATCATCATAAGAAAACCCTTGAGAAAAGCACTATCATTATGTCATGTTATTGATAAAGCAAGAAAAAGTTATTTTTAATTCTTTTAAGGAAGCCAAAACCTTGTCAGTTTACAATGAAACGTAGATTGTCCGTTTCTGTTTGGAATAAACCGGAACAAAGCCACCCAAAACGTCGAGAAACTACGTTTTTTGTTTCTCTTGCTTCCTCCATTTACTGTCTACACAATTGTGCATTTGCAGAAGAAAACGAATTGTTTTCAAGGAGCAGCTTTTCTATTTGAAAAACAGGAACAGCTTTTCTCTGCAAATAATACCGATGCAACTGAATAGAAATCCTAGAGCGTAGTATATGCGCCCTAATAGAAGCTTACACTTTTCGAGAAATACTTTATTGCAGCTAATTTAAACATTTCTGCTCATTTGCTGCTGCAGAAGCACCGATATAAAGGGTTGTGGGTTGGTAGTATTCGTTATGAAGCTGAAATTTGCATACAAGGAGGGCGATAATGTTACTAAAAATCCCACACAATCGCAAGGGAGATTTTGCTTGCCACTACCCTTCGCTCTGAACAAGTAAAACTTGTGTTTAAGTTTTGATTCATTTTGAGTTGGGGCACCTCAATGGCAGTACTAATGTCTGTACTTTACCCAAACGTGTTAGGTAAAATGTGGTCAAACTTTAGAAACACCTATCCCGAATGGGCAAATTACTTTAAAGGAATAAAAATTATATAAACGGCTCATATAAGAAAACACCCCAACAATGTTACTGTTAAGAATGTTTCCTTATTCAACTACTTTTCAAACATAGTATACTGTGACGTCTGTCTGGTCTTTTCGCATTTGAATTTGAATTTTTGTTAAATTCGTTCCACAATTTTAGTTCGTACATCGTGCATCGTACTCCACCTTCCCGTTATCCTAAAAGTTATCGCAGTTATGTGTATTGCTACTTCAGGATCGTTGAAGACATTTCCAAAAAATATGTTCTTATGTCTTTGCGCTGAGATAATCCGTACCGGATGGCTTGTTTTTCGGGTGGAACAAAGAAGTCGAGCCTAGAAATTCAATGGGAGTAGACATTTTTGTGATCAGTGAAAATAGGGTAAGGTTAAAGAGTACATTTGTAATTAAGTTTTTCGTATAGTTTTCCACAATAGATATCGACAACAAAGGCGAATTAAATCGAAACAAGAGTTAATAACTTAATTGACGGCTCTTTTACTTTTTATGCGGATAACATTTAACCCCATTTCCCTTTAACGTTTCCGTAAAGATTCACCGTTCTAAGAGCAACGCTGTGTCTTAGTTTATAGTTTCTGGGTGGCTTAAAATATTTAGTTTGTAGTTGTTTTAAAAAATCCTTAAGGTGCAGTATGTTGTACCGTTCAGTGCTTTGTTCTTTGATTTGGCAGCCAGTAACATCATCGTAGCTGACGCCCCAAGGTGGAGCGAAGAAAGAAAGAATCTTTCTTTCTTCCACGTTGGGCATCAATCAAGTGAAAATCACCATGTACGGGTTTCCTCAACTCTGTTGCCGAATTAAGATAAAAGGTGTCAATATACTACGCAATTATTAGCGAAGATTGTGAGCGGTGATTATTTGTTGAGAAAGTTCTTCGATGTGTGAAAAGTAGAAGTAGCCGTATATTCGGGAAATAAAACAACTGTGTGTTGCTAATTGTTTAGTAATGTAATAACCAAACGTACTTGTGCTGGGAACTTAGCTTATATAGACTGCAGACATGTTTTCTCCATCTTAACGTAAATGTGGTAGTCAGTTGCAGCTCGAGCAGCAGGTTCGATCGTATCAAAGCTCTTTTCTTTTTATATAGTAGATTCAGTAGAGAAAGTTAGTTAGGAAGTTAGAAAGAAAGTTAAATGTTTGTTTCTGTAAAAGAAAACCCCACCTTATTTATTCTTAAATTGCTGTAATAACTTCGGCCTTGGTAGAATTCCAACGTAGTCTTGAATTTTGATAGGAATTTTCCGTAAATTTGCAAAAATTCTCTACCGTAAGTAAGAAGAAAACACTTTTTGAATGTTATTAAACATTAACACAATATTTTGTTATTAAAACACTTAAATTAATACACAAAATTTACAATTTTGCGGATCTGCAGAAAAACGTGCTTTTCGTTCCAAGATTTTATAGAACTAACTTGTTTTTTAAGACAAAATTCCTCGATTTTGAGTGAGTTGCCTAGCAACCGAATACGCAACCGAATGCACAACCAAATACAACGGGCTCCACCGATGCATTAAATTGACTGAATTAATTACAAATATCTAAAACTTACTATTCGGTTTATCAATATCATTCAAATCACTAATTTTCCAACAAAAAGAAAATTAATACTGTGTTCCTCACAAAATTACATTTTGATCTTTCACTCGGCATATTTTTGATAATGCATTTGGAAATTGACAAATATTTTTACATTAAATAAACTGGTTGATGTCCAATTGTCTCATAATGGGATAAGTAGAAATCGTAGAGACTAAAAACAATTTGACACTGTTTTTATTCTCTACGGTTTACATTAAATTAGAAATATATTATTAAAAACAACTCCAATGTTAATCAAATTTAACACGAAGCTCCCTCACATACACAAGAATATTACACAAACATATTTTTCTCAAAGAAAAGTGTTAAATTTACAAATTTACACTTTAGTATGAAGTTGTCAAAATTATTACATTTTTACTCATATTTGTTAAATTACAGCTCAAGAATGCACAAATAAGGTGAATAGTATCCTGTATGCCTTCCTGAAGATGAATATAAACCAAAACAATAGTTTTGATACTTAGGATTCAAGTTACACTGTTTACGATGCCATAACAAACATCGGAACTACTAATTTACATCGTATTTGATTTATATGTGGTTAAACATATTTTTATATGGTAGCTTAATATAGCTATATTGAATTTAGCAATAGGTTTAGATATCTCAATTAGAGCATGTTGCAACACAGCAATATATACCCATTGTTTAATAATTTTTTGACTTTCTATTTTGATGTATTTTTCGTTTTTATATACATTTTGAGAAAAATATAAACGTAAGCAGAAAGGACAATAAGGTTGGATTTGAGTTTGGATGGTAAGGATTTTCTGTAAGCTGTTGGTTTTCGGCTTTGTCGCGGAAATTTTTGCTTAGCTGTGCCTTGGAAGGGTGGCATCCGCTTATTTCGACTTACTACGTACATTGCAACTATCAAGAGTTTCTTCCGGTAATCGTGCTCCATGAACTCTCCCTCCTCTTTGTGCTAGCCGAAGTTACTCATACATGAGTTTATTGCGGGCTGACGAAAACGATCGTTTGGGACATAACAATACCTTTAACAGTTATCTGTTAATTTTCAAAATACATTAACTAGTAATCAAGTATACTTAAAATAGTATTCACTAGTAAGAAATATGTAATCAATAAATGAATATAGATATAGGTAATTTACAAGATACCGTAACACAGTTGGATGACATTCATACAACATTAACAAATTCTGAAGTTAAATGAAGAATATAATTGTGACTGTTAAATCCGCCTTCTGAATCGGAATCTAAATCTCTAGCTGAATCTGAATCATCACTAATTTTTATTAAATATAAAACGCAAAATAGACATTAGATGTGCTTACTCACTTACTAGCAACGCAAGTTACAGACCTGGGCAAGTGGAAGAAGAACACTGAAGATTCATTGTACTAGGGATTGCATACCTCCTGCGGAGAGCATGGGTTAGAAAAAAAGGAAAACTTTTACCATAAATGGGTTCTTCAATACCGTTTTTAAGTATTACAAGAGGCCTTAGAACTTATTTCCTGAACTATTTCTGATGTTAGGATACAGGGTTTGTCTAAAATAATGTCAGTAAGTTGATATCCTGTCACAAACTTGAATCATTCAGGGTGCAACTAGAAGTCACATATCGATTTGTAACAGAATTGCTTAAAAGGAAATTTTCAAAACAGTAAAGTATTTTGACAATGGTAATTATATTTGATCCTAGAATTTCTGTAACGTCAAAACTCAGGGCTTCGGTTGTTTAAAAATTTCATTATGTTTTTGTTGCGTAGACGATATTATATATAATTAAAATAATGAGCACATTATGTGGTACAATTTCAATTAAAACTGTATGAGTGTAATGGTTCTATGATCAACCAGTTATAATAACGAGCACCTGTGTGGTGTGTAATTATGCTGTTAGTTAAATCAACAAATATTCTCCGTAGTTCGTATTGTACAAATTTGCTAGAATAAATAGGTTACCTTACAAATGCGTTTGTAATTAATAAAGTTTGTCTAAATTAGAAGGTGCTACTAGGAATTTCAAAACGTATCTGTTAAAACCTTCGGTTTATGTTTTTTTTCTTTTACTTTTGTTCTCGTTTTTGCTATGTTATGTGGCGTTAACATTTACATTAATTTTTAAGAAGCCCTTGGCAGGCTGCGGTTGGTTTCAAAGTTTGGTTAATTTTTCTTTTTCGGATTTGCAAAATATGTGCAAAATGAATGGAACTATATGGTCCCGGTACAATTTAGTTAAGCACATATTATTTTTATTAGATGCTGTAAGCTTCGTTTAGCCAAAGAAATAACAAATTTGAAGTACTTATAAGTTAAAGTTGTTAAGTTCGTTTGATTTTGTCGCTTCTTATGGATTAAAGTCTTATTTTATTAGTCGCCCCGTAGCCGATTACTATGATATTATTTCCCGAATAAAGTTTAGTTTTTTTTTGTTATTATGAAGAAATGCCGACTAATATTTTGCTTAGGCGCTTGACCGCGAACGTTTGCCTGGAATTTCCCGCCCTTGAGGAAGTTCCACTTGTTAATTGTTCCAGGATTCTTGCAACATATTTCGGATTATGGTGAAATACTTCTGCTGCTGCATATTGGCATTGCACTTTCTCGGGAGTCGGTTTTACATATCCGTTCGACAAATACCACAAAATTCAGCGCAAGCTTCTGAGGGTGAACGCACGTGGTTTTCGAAGTCGGAGTTTTATGACAGCGCTTCTGTTAAATTAATATACCGTATCGGTTTCTTGCCTGGGGCAGAAGAATTCTCGACTTGTGTCGGATTACGAATATTAGCAGAGTGTTAGCTTTTCGTACAGACAATTCAGTGAAATTGTTTTATCGACTTGTGTCTGGTAAAAGCCTTCAACCCCGTGACTCCCTCCAGTAAGCCGCTGCAAGTGAGAATCGCGTACAGCGGCGGAGATTTTGGCTCCTGAAGTTCCCGTCTTATTTTCTTCGAAGAAAGCCTGGGCCCGTAATGTTGTCTCCATCGTGATCCAGTCTTCAGGGGCGTGCCTGCGATTTCTGCCTGTTTCTTCAGGATCTGGGAACACCTTAAATTGTGCCTCTCTCTCTCTACTATCTACGGAAGAAAACTAAGGTAAAACGTGCCAATGTACTATACAGTGATTGTTTTCCCTTGTTTGCCAGAGTTTCGTTGATAACTATGAAATACAACAGTTTACTTCCCTTGTAATATTAAAAGTAAGGCAACCTTCAGTTGCCCAGCGTTTCATTATGCCTTAAGGTTAAAGTTTAATTAATTCTGTGAATTCAAACGCTGCTGGCTGCATATATCTGTTCATTAAAGTAAATACCGCAAGCCAGGGGTGACGAGCCTTTCGGTTTGGACGTTCCAACAATCCTTTGTTTAGCCCTTAGTTCTTTTTCTTGTTTATTCTAAAGTGCATTATTTGTGTGTTATATTTTACTCAATAGATTTAGATGCAGTTAAACCATAGTACGATCTTTTATTCTGGTGTATTTTATTGTGTGCATGAACTTTGTAAGCTTTATATGCAGGAGGAGGCACAATAAAGGTGAGTCCAATTCCCGTAAGCTGCTGGCTTCTCGACCTTCCACGAGAACCTGCAATCAGCTGTGATTTTGAAGGTGGCGCCCACTAATTTTGACCTAGTCTGTACAAAATCACGTTCGATTTCCTTCCCTTAAGCAATTCTTGTGAACCACCCTTACTCCACTGAGCAAAACGTCGATTCTGGCTTGGGTTCGAAACCTAACCAGTGCTATGCAGATTTATAAAAATCTTGTCTGCAACCCATCACACACAATCTCCCAATCCGGCTTACAACCGTGGGATCTTAATGCTAAAAACCTTTTCTGGAATTTCTGTAGTTCGGATTCGACGTTAAACTGTATGTCCCCCGTGTTTTAGCCTTAGCACCGGGGAGAAACACGTGGCAGAGAAAAGGCCGATGCTCAGTAGTGGGACAAAAAGCTGTCAATGGTGATAAGTTAAAGCGAGAGTCCAAAAACTACCAATCATGGGCGACAGTAATAAAATGGCTTTAACCGAATAGCAGTAATAGAAACATATTTTACTGGTAAGTTTGTCCTTGAATTAAATTTGTGTGAAACATAGCTGTAGTGTAGCTAGTTGGTTATAACAAGGAGCTTTCTATACATTGTATCTCGCTTATTATAATGCACAGAAAAACCGTTCTAGTGTTAAGATACGCAGAAAAAAGCGTCTTCATTGATTCGCCTGGATCTGACAAGAATTAATTTTTAAATATCAATTTTATCAATTACGTTGGAAAATATTTCATTTGAGATATCAACCACAATACTAGGTTTTGAGTTAAAATGTACAATTTTTAAGTATGCATCTGAATTATTAATTTATTTATAACTCAAAAATATAGAAAATACAGTGGTTTGCTTCGGATATTATTTGATTCATTAATTGTCAGCTTAAATGAAACGCGAAAATGGCAAAGATAATACTAAAAAACAGTGGCGGCTCGCGAAGTGAAGTAGGTGAAGTGCCTCCACCCAAAAATTTTCATTCAATTGCGAATATTTATTTAAATTACATCACAAATTATTTATCGGCATTACACCTGTTAGGAATCGTTTATTTATGGCGTACATACTCGTAGATACAATAATCTTAGTGAAAACAAACACATTACATTTTTCTGGTCCCCTTGAATTTAAATTTTAAATTTTAAATGCAGTTCGTCGAGCGTGAACACAGTGACCATAAAAAATCATACCTGCAACACTCGTGCAATTGTAGTGAAGAGTCAGCCTCAAACGTATTTTAACTCTGCACTTATACCTCCGTCGCAACGTCAATATCTACAATTGGTTCACTGTGAATCACGCAAGTGAAGAGTTCAGTCGCAATCAGCCACTGAACTGCATGTTCGGGGTTGAGCGTCGGTTTTTAAACGATTTCAACAATTTTGAATTTACATTTTTAGCTGTAGTATTTAATGATATTTTCTCTCTGACATATTATTTGATGTTCCCCTAAAAAAATCATTGGATACTAATTTTTGTGTTACAAAAATAAATAAAACTACCTATTGAACCATTAAAGAGGAAAAGGAATGACGATTTGTTTGATACACTCCTCGAAAAGACTAAGGAAATAGAAATAACACAAATCGATATTTCTAAGCGCCCTAAGCGGGAATAGGCTAGTCTTACAAATAATGACATTATAGAAATATAGAATTTTGTTTTATGAAGTACTGGATCATATTGTAATGGAAATTGAAGCAAGGTTTCAAGACTGCGATAAGTTACAATTCATGTCGAATATGATTCGTGCTTTCCGTCTAAAGCATTTGAAAGTTTAAGTCAATTTTATGGCAAAAATATTTACAAAAAGTCAGCGTCTTGAAAACGAATTAAATCTTCTTTATGCCGATCAAAGTTACCGCAATCTACAGACCCAAGAATTACTAGAAAATCTCAATGAGAACAAAAAAATTTTTACTGAAGCGCACAAATTGTTTTGCCTCATATTAACTATTCTGTCGACAAGTGCATCAGTGGAAAGAAGTTTTTCTTGCTTTAAACGAATAAAAACGTACTTATAAATGCAGTATCTCAAGGTAGGATTTCTTTTTTGGTAAATATTTCAATTCAAAACGAACTCTTATTAGAATTAATAAAAAATTTTGCTGCAATAAAGGACAGAAGGATAAACTTGGTCTACAAAAACTAGGTAAGTTGACATTGAATTATATTTTTTCTATTTGTTATTATTAGGGCTATTATAATAGCACTTCACCTATTTTTTAACCGCAAGCCGCCACTGCTAAAAAATGAATTTATGTGAAATCCTGTTTTTTGTGAGAAAGTTAAGCACGTTTTCTGTGCTAAAATTATTTCGCTCATATTTGAAACTTTTCACTCTACACTATATTTGCAAATCTTTTACATCTGGAAAGGTGTTTCGTTAGTTACCACGGTTTTGATTTCTGCTCTGTATCTCCTGTTTTTAAGCCGCCCTCGTTTCCCTCGACGGTGAGGTGTCAATTCCCATATTATCTTGGGCTATCTTTGGTCTCCCATTTGCATCGTGTGTCCATACCACAAAAGCCTGTTCACTTTTATCGTCGTCATAATATCAATATCCACTTCCGTCCTCCTTCGTATCCCGTCGTTGTTTATTCTATTTAGTTTTGTTAGCCCACAGCTTCACCCCCAGTGCCTTCAATTTTCTCTTTAGTGTTTTGGTAATTGCCCACTACTTCAACCGTGTACACATTCTACTGCGGTTTTATACATAGTTTTTAGGGTGTGTTTTGCTAGCTTTTTATTCCGTGTTACAGGATGCAGCTCTCAGAAGGCTTTCTTTCTCTGTGCACTCCTGCGTTTTCTTTCATTTTCATTATCTTGTTTATCGCTTACGATTATTCCAAGAAATGTGTATGATTTAATACAAACGTATTGATCTGTGATATATTTCAGTTTCACTTCTTCATATGTACGTCCCATTGTTTGTATTTAATTAATATTCTGAGCATACATTGCGATTGGCTTGTGCGTATATAAGCGGACAATACCGATATTTTCATATTTTTGCTATTTATACTGTGCTTATCTTTAGGGCTTCATTTCAATAAATTGCAGGCACGACACATAATGGTTATCGTGAAGCAACCACTACGGCGCAAACTGATGGTGGACGAAAATAAATAACAAATTTAAGTATTTAGGAATAGACATAACAAGTAATCATTGTAGCAATGATATCAGGACAACTACGAGACGGGACATGGCTAGTGTATGTAAAAACTATTTGATACCCATACTGACCTATGGAACAAAGTCACGGAGCGAAACTAAACTAAAACTAAGATTTAAAAAAAAACAAATAATGTGAACATTGAAGATTAAGACATAGAGAATGTTGAGATAGACTAGACTGAGAGACAGGGCAAGGAACATAAAAACAAAGGAAGGTTGTGCGGTCGTGGGAAGATGAGTTCAAGTTCGACGACAAAGGTAATGTCAGACAAACCCGGCAGCATACTGCCCCGAGGAAGATTACTGAAAAGATGGGAGGACAGCTGGGTCTTAACTTCCAACGAATAGCATTAGAAGAGGATGTGTGTAATAACAAGACAAACTCCAAATTAAAACAAAAAGAAAAAGAAGAAGAAAAATTATAAGTACTATATGGGAATTCTCAGGGCGTTTATATAGTTTTTTATAGTTGTCTATACGAGAGTAGGTTTACGGGCCAAGGTCATATACAGCTCAAAACGGCAGCTTTCTGAATCCAACTTTCTTCATGGGGGGGGGGGGGCATGCAATAATACACAATTACAAAAGAAAAATATTATTTATTAATAAAATTAATTTTTGAACAGGTGTTTGCGAGGATTAGTTGCAACTACAGCTTCCATTAATTGTTCCTTGTTTGCGGTGGCTAACCCATTTAACCCATTTTCACCAATAGTGCTTCTAAACCATGTTTTGATTCAGCGAAGGGAGCTGAATGAACGCTCTATAGTGCTTGTTGTGTAGGGCTGTGAAAGCAAAATCTAATGTTTGGCAAACAATTCGCTCTTTTTTAAAACCTCGATGATATCTGTCGCTTCTTTTACCTCATTCCACATTTTTAACCACAATTCCCTTTCTCCTTCGATGCTTTCCAAATTGTAAAGAGTTTCACAAGATGAAGAAGTACTTTCATCTCATTCCTACAATCAAACATCTCTCATGTTACTCAGATGGAAATGTGTCAATGAAAATACAAATCTGACTTCTAAAGATGATATGATGGAATCCAAGTAAGGAGTTATTAGAAATCTTCTCAAAAGTGCGGATAGATTTCCGGCTGGAGGGTTGCTTCTATGCATTTTTCGGCCACCAACGCGGGTGGCCGTTACATCAACATTCAAATGCTTTGTAATGTCGCTTGCTTCTTTCAAAACGTCAGCGGTGACGTTCTTCGCATCTGCCCGATGCTCTCTTAGCATGACGAGAATAGTTTGAATGTGCTGGTTAGCTCTAGCTGTGTCAAGTGCCTTCAATTGAAGTGTATTTGCTACGGGTTCCAGTATAGAGGAATACTTCGCAATTAATGCTACTGACACAACAGATGAAGATCTGTACATCGCTGCATGCGTTTGTATGCATGTTTTCTTGTTGCTGCATTACCCTCTTCAGCGAATGTCTCGAATGCTTCAACAATATCAACGAATTGATCCTTAAAGTCACGGATGTTCTTGTACTTCTCTGACCATCTCCCACCTTCGAAGGGGGGCCGCGCCCCCCTTTACCCTCCCCCGGATACACCCTTGTTATGAGCAGTACACTGTCATATAAATGCACATTAATGTAAATTCGCTTTGTGATCACGTTTCTGGCTATTCATTTGCTTAAGCGCTGTAGGACGTTTCCATCTCCTACTTCTTTTGTTATAAGCCTTAATATGCGAAATTTAACTTATAACTTCTGCTAGTTTTATGTGAAATATGATTTTTCTAAGCCCTATGGAGCTTCATACAGGAACAAGTGTTATTTTATTTTCCAACGTGTTTGCTGTTTTATATACTCGAATAGCTTCTTCTGCTACTGCATCTAATTTGCCGTATTTTATTACATCACTGCGTTTTTGCGGTCTTCTGTCCACAGTACTGGTACAGATTTTTTCGCTGCCTATTCATTGAATGTTACGCTTGAATTGCTGATTCTTGTAACGGTTAAGACACTCTACGTAGTTTTGAGGAAATCAAGCATAATTCTTTATCTAGAATTACCAGAGAGGTGCTATTGATTTACTATATTTTGTGTATACAAGGTGTTCCATAAATTCAGACAAAACGTCTGGTAGCGTTGTTCAGTTGTACATACTGATCACAAAACCACTAAAATATTTAGTTTTCGCAGGTTAGATTCTTCATACCAGTTTCTTAAAGTTTGAAATTCGAATGCTGCGGATCTTTAACAATAGAGCTAGCACGAGATTTAGATATAGCATCAAGGCAAATTTAAGCAAGGCTGATAGTAATTTCCAACTAATCTGAGCTTGCTATTCTGAATTTTACAGTTTTCAAACACATTTTTCTTTTCTTTTTTGTAATTTCGTTTTACTTGCATTAATAGAGTACCTACACATTGGCTGAGTACGCTGACACGATTTGGATGCTTAGAGAGGTTGGTGGTAATTGTAATTTAGCGACAAGGCTATACGCTTAATGCTATCCAAATAGAATACATCCAAACCATACAGTTATTAAACGAACTGATCAACGACTACGAGAAAGAGAAATGCTGGTGGTCGTCCATTTATATCAAGACAGCCTATTATTGAAGAAAATGTTAGATTTAATTGAATGTGAGTCTACTAGAAGCGTCCGTGGTATTTCTCGGATTATTGCATAGTACACAGAATATTACACGACAAAGGCCTATATTCATTTCGAAAAACGGAAGTGCAACACTTATTAGCAATCACCACAGGATTATAATGCACGAGTTCGGTACTGTGAATGGCTATTAAATCTTCATCAGGAAAATCTGACTTTTAATGGTGATATTACGTATATACATATTGCTACGATATTAAAATGGGGGGGCGGGCTTAGATGCTAATTTTGCGGGGGTGCTATCTAAAGATATAATATTTTAAAAATAGGTTTTGACAGCATGACAGTTATCCCATCCGTCATAATCTTTGTATATTGATTGGTGTTAAGGTAAATTAAGGAAGGAAGTTTGTTTTAGTTTGGAGTTTTTGGGAATTTTTAATTTGTGGATGTCAGATATAAGTTGTATTATTTAAAAAAAAACGGAGAATACAGTATCATTAACCGAATTTTAGTCGTCGCAGGCGAAGAGTGGTTTTGGCGTGCCAAGGTTCAGTGAAAGGGGTGGAGCTGAAAAGGATGGGCTGGTTGCAGGAACATTGAAGCAAGGTGACGGTTTTACGAATTTGCGCGTGTTGTTAAATTTTTTGTTGAACGTTTCTTTTTTCTCTGTTTTTGTACGAGTCGAAGCCACGAGTGATTCCCTGAGAGAACAGTTTTGTGCTTATGCTGGTTGGCGGATAATAACTACAGCAATTTTTGACACTATCAACGGGGAACAACTTATTGAATCGCCGTTCACAGCAATTTTTGGCGTCCAACGTGGGGCTATAGTTATAATTATTCTAGTGATTAAAAACACGCCAACTTTTTGGAGCACGAAAACTAGGGTAGGTAAATAGAGAATGGAGAAGGAGGAGAGAATGTTGGAAAAGAAACAGAAGGAGAGGGATGAAGCAGACGAAAGGGAGAGAGATATAAGTGGAATCGGTGTTGAGAAAAAGCAGGTGTGATTTGAAGAAGAGAGGGAGGTAGTAGAAGAAGCTACCAGTAAGAATGAAACCGAAAAGATGAAGATTTCCATGGAGAAGATAACGAAGTGGCTTGAGAGAATGAACTATAACAATGAAGCACGCATGAAGGAAATAAAAGAGGAAATGCGTGCGAATAACAACGAAATGAAAGCAATGATGAAAGAAATAAAAAAGAAATCAGTGCGAATATCCACGAGATAAGCAAAAATTTAAAGAAAGAGATTAAAGAAATGAGGGATGAGATAAAAGAAGAAATGATTGCGATGAGTGCTAGGATTGAACAGAAATTAGATGAGAGGTTTGATAAAGATGATGAGAATAGGATACAAAAGTTTGAAAAAGATGATGGGAATAGGATAGGAAAGGTAAATGAATATGATGGTAATATGATAGGTAAAGATGATAGGAATAGGATAGGAAAGGTTTATGAATATGATGAAAATAAGGAGGAAAGGATTGGTAAATTTGATAGGAATATGATAGGGAAATTTGATGGAAATGATAAGGAAAGGGATAAAGAAATGTATGAAAATGATATGGAATTCGAAGGACACGATATGAAAATGGGTAAAGAATTTGATGGAAATAGTTTAGATGGCTCACAAATTAGTGAGGAAGGTGTTGAAATATTACAGGAGAAAGGTGTTGAAGTATTAGAGGAAAATAAAAATGTTATGATACAAGAATTAACTACTAAACAAGATTTAATCCACTTCAAAGTTAATTATCTTAAAATAATTAAGAATGAATCAGAAATAAACTTATTACGTTCTAAAAGGGGAATTGGATTGTTTATCCTTATTTATGAAATACAATATAAAGGTGACATTTAGGTTAGGAATAGTATTTAGTTAGTTCATGTTTAAAATCTTGAAAATAGAAATTAAAAACAGGAAAAGATAATTAAAAGCTTTTTCTCTTATTTTCTATGTTCTTCTCGGAAAGAATGATTAGAAGGTTCTATTACTTTGCAGCTGCTCATCAGTCAAATAAAATATTTAAATGTAGAAGAAGAAGAATTATAATGGGTGCCTCAGGGTCTAAACCTTCAAAGTAGATGAGCAGGTAGTTTGATATTGGGATCTTGTTCTTTTGATTATCTGCCAGTATTGTAGAGGTTAATCGCCCTATTTTTCCTTTTAATAGTTTTTCTGTTACTTTAACTGAACAGTTTTTGAATCTACGTTACTTCTTTTTCTTTTGGTACCTTAGGAAGGGACATTTAAAAGATGATATCAACCGAAGTTTGCTAGAACGTAAAATGAATAGCCAAGGCAAAACAAAAAAATGTTCCTAATCCAAATGCAGAAACAGAAAAACGCAAATCTGGAGTTTCTGAATTTTTTCTACCATTGATCTTTGGTCGCTAAGCTATTGTACTACTTTTGTTTTAGGGACCTCGATAGGGCAGTGCAAATACGTGCTGCCCGTCGAGGTCACAGTGAAATACGGTCCGATCGGCCGCATGGCCGAACCCCGGCTGAGGTGACTGTATTTCTTAACTTAGTTAAGTTTAAGGTGCTTGTTGCCTGAATGGCTAGTATGTATGGGACGCCCCCCTGAAGTAATGTGGAAGCGGTTCTGAGGGGGGGGGGTAGTATAAATGAATGAAAAAAGTATGTTTGTAGTTAAGGTTTATTTACAAATACTTCCCTTATATCAGAACAAACCAACTACAGGTTTTCTTGTAGTTTCACGAACCCATAACTTTATTAGTAAAAATACTAGTTGGGACAAATCCACTAAATATTTGGCGGAAGCATTGCGGTATCTGTAATAAATAAGAAAATACAGCGAATTGGTCAATTTTTAAAATGTTTATCAACATCTTCCCACAAGAATTATCGAAGTATATAATTATGCTAATTCCAGGATAAATTAATTTAAATACTGACAGTGGAAAATGAGTAAAGTAAAATTTATTGTTTGTTCTTGATTATGTTAAATGTCGTTTGCTTGTTATGCTATTAATGTTTAATATTTGACTATTTTTACATTTCTCTCTAATGCATTATAAAATCACATTAGTATAAGGTTAAGAAGTGAATATGAACCACCAATACCGGTTTAAAAATGGTTTGGAAATTGATTGTAATAACTTTCCATAATGTAGAATGAAGATTAAGGAGAAAGCTTCGTTATTACTTAAGGGAATTTGTTGTTGTTGCTGACCTTGCATGGTGTTTAAAATACTATTTGTTTAACTTCAACCAAAAGAAAGGATTTGAATAAAACGTTCGTGTGTAGAAGTGCATTCTGAATGTAATAAGCTATCGATTTACTCAACGAAATTATGCTTTAAGCGGATTTGCACCTACCTGAAGCCAACAATGTTTTCTTAGCGCATTAACATTAAGTAGCAAGTAGTGTCTTCATACTAGTTCAAATTAAAGGAATATAAGTGGTTTACACATGAACGTTAGTCCGAATGAAAGCCTTGAGCGTAAGTTAATGAAAATAAATTGGTACAAAATACATTAAAGAAAATTACATATATGTTAATCAGGTACGTAACGAGTGTGTATTGATTTTGCGTAATCAATTTACAAAGAAGTTAAAAAACTGTGCGATAAAACAGCTAGAGTTTCGAGGTAACTGCTTTGTAATTGTATTCTATTTTTTGTGAAATATTAAAATGCATATTTGAGTTCTTATTTTAAATACAGGGTGTTCTTAGAAGATACCAAAATATTATTATAATATGAGCTTCCGCCCATCATTTGGGGCTCTTTGGGGTAAGTTAATGCAAGTTTCAACACAGAATCGGTTTTGACATCAAAATGTCGTTAAATCTACCAAATTTCGTGATACTAGCGAAACGGTTCACACATTATTCCAAAAAAACCATCCTCGGTGAGGTACTATTGAAGTGTTGCATCTCTCTTGGGCATTTTTTGACTCATGTCCATAGGAAGTTTTTTGTTTATTATGATGAAAGGAATCAACACCCGGTACTTTTTAAAAAGATCCTGTGTACAGCTTAGCAACGTGTTTCCAAGACAAACTTATTTTCATCTGATTCATTTATTTATAAAGCAATAAAGTATAAAATGAAAATAGTTTGGATATCCATTTGGACTAGATTTAGGAATTGCAATTTTAATTACTAAGATTTAATTTGCTAGTACGAAGGACGTTAAAATCATATACGGGGTATTCTCAGTAAATATCGGTAAGAATTAAAAATTGTGGTTAACGAACTAATATATACTAACCAATACTAGGGGTTATTCAAAATGTACAGACATAAATAGTAGAATTTGATTTCTTTTTTTTAGTTTGGTTTAGTTACAAATATTAAATCCGATGGTAGATTACAATATATACACACTAGAAAAAACATTTCTTTGGCAGTGGAACCCTTAAGATATAAGAAAATAGTAATTGAAAATTTGACCCAAAATTGTTTGAGTAGATAGAAGTGCAAAAAATTTCTTATCACCTGCCACAAACCAATACTATTAGGTAGGTCAGTAATTTCTATTCAGTCTGTTGTTGTTATCTTAAGCCAGACAAGTTTTTACGTGTTTGCAACTTTGGATTTACTTTACAATTAGGTAATAACCTTCTACAGCTTAAATGCATTTTCTATGAATCATCAGCAGTTCTCAAACAAAATTCTATTTTATTTTATAACTCAAAAAAATAAATTTAAAAATATTTGAAAAATGAATAGTACCATTGAATTCTACTTGAACCAATCTATTACTGGTTTAAATATTTGTAC
>JABXWE010039445.1:0-15223 GCA_014611495.1 Limonius californicus
TAAAATCATAAAGATTTTTTCCACCTAGGGAAGATATTTCTAGGACCTGTAAATAAAATAAACAACATTAATATTACAAAGCCGCATAAACATATAACTGGGTTGCTATACCGCTTTGTTAAAATCTGGTTGATTTTCTAAGGCGTTTTCAAAACTTTGTAAGTCTTCTTCGCAGTTGATTGGCAACTGAAACTTTGTAAAAAGTGATTCTACTTCTTCGTCCTCATTAAGAGCAGCAGTTCTTTTGTTTTGTTTGATTTCAGATACCTGTTGCATTAGTTCGGAAATGAAATCATACCTTGTAAAATATTTTGTTTTCTAAGTATTATCTTCAGATATTCTGAAAAATTCGTTTTTCAATAATAATTATTATGCACCTATTCTAAAATATAACATACTTGTTGTTTCATCGTCGTTATCTGGTATATTACTTTTAAGATTTCTTGGCGTTGCAGATATATTTAAATTAGTGCGACTGTCTGAAAATAAAAACACATTTTAAGGACAAACTCTTTACAATTTTGTTAAGTAATACCTATACGACAAGGAGTCGAATAAGTTGCATTTTGGGTTGACAAATCAGTCAAAGACAATCCAGATGCACCGGCACGATTTTCTGGAAAAAAAAATACATTTTATGAATCAACAGATGAAAACTTTTTTTAAGTAATACCTGTATGACAAATAGTGCTATAATTTGATGGACCAGGCATTGCATTTTGGGTCGACAAATCAGCCAACGGGTTTTGTGAAGATGATTGGACAAGTCTAGATGCTCCTCTACATAGCATCAAATCCTGTGATACTCGCATTTCCTCCACTTGTTGATTATCTGCATCTATAAAATTTAAGAGATGAAGGAAGTAAGTAATTCTAATAACAACAGCTGAAGTACATATTATTACCAGTTTGTAAAGCAGGCGGAGGTGGCAATCTACTTATTACCTCCTCTTCCTCTTCTTCCGAAGAAAAACTAAAAACTTTTTTAAATATTTTTTTTTTGTTTCTTACTCGAAACATATATCGGAGTATCTGATTGTGATTCTAAATCAGATGTAAAAGTTGCTGTTCCGCTTTTCTTTTTAGCAATACTATATTCATCTAAAACCAACATATTAATAGAAATCAAACAATATAAAAAATAATAAAGAACTATGGCATTACCGAAAACACTATTTTTAAAAATAGATATGTCATGCAGCTCCCAAGTTTTAACATCGGGATTTATTCCCTGTTCTATTGCAGTTCTTACTTTGGGTTTAGCAAATGGTGGCCAGAAGCACTTGTTACCATAAATCCATGCCGTTGGAACAGCTTCTACGCTGTCTTCATTAGGAAATTTCACAATTGTCCATGTCATTTTTTCTTTAGTATTGTTCGTCATGTTGCGAAACTTGCAAAGTAATTATTAAACTAGAAGAAGATATTTAACTGCGACGTCTTCAAAAATCTAATTAACTACAAATCACATAAAATAAGAAACATATACCATCATACCTATTATTTGTCAGTGTGAAGTAAAGGAATTACGAAAAATTTTTCTTCATATGACAATCTCACATATTTAAAAGCTACTTCATTTATATTCCACATTGTGAGAGGCCCCAGATTACAAACTTTAAACATGCCCAAAATTGAAGACTCGCAAGGTTTTTCATAAAAATTTTCAACTTGTTGAAACTTCGACCCAATTAAAAATAATCCATTCGAATTAGAAACAAAATTCCTTATAACAATAATACTTTTGTCAGTTAAACAACAACAATTGTCTTTTTCACTTAAACTTAAACTATATTCTTCGAAAACAACTTTTTTATACTGTACCCAAAGGTCATTATTTATAAGTGGTCCATTATTATGAGTATTATTTGGCCGAGGTTCAGTGAACTGGTCAGATGAGCTTTCAAAACTATGGCATGACTGTTCTTCTATTTTTCTTTTTATTATTTGAGATAGTGGCCGATCTCCTTTGTGGATTAGTGGCTTAAATGTCTGCAAGTAATTTTCAAATGGAAATGCCGAGAACTGCTGTAAAACCTCAAAATGTTTTGTGTCTTCATAAACATGAATTAAGTTATGTATATTGTGTGACACAAATTCCTCTCCATACAGTGTTGTAAAGCTTTCAATGAAATATTTGTATAAAGAATGTGCATACAAACCTAAACTTTTTAAGTATTTGTTATTTGAGAGAATTGTTGTAGCAATATGTAAACATAAAAAATTTAAATAGATATCAGGATTTAAAATTCTTTTTAATACCACTGGGCCGGTATAAAATAAAAACTGACGGTATTCTGTAGCTTTCCATCTTTTTAGTTCATTAAGCGATCGTGACTTTCTAACGAATTCGTTAGGAATATTTTGTGCTTGATCCATTAACATGTTTGATAGCTGTGTTGTTTTCTGGGAAGATAATTTTGTTGGTGGTTTACCAGAAATCCAAAAAATTAATAATTTTCTCATCACTCCCAGACAAATTAGATGCATATAATCAAGTGGAAAATTTATTATCATATCAATATCTGGTATGAACTCAATTAAAGAAGTGCCAAAATGATGATCTTCGTCAACTTTTCTTCGAAATTCGTCATGGCTACGAGTTCTTAAATTATTGGTTTGACCAAAGCAAACTCGATTGTTTAGAAAGTTACCTTCAATGTTACATTTTGAACAAGAACTATATCCTGTATGACCTTTAGTGTATGTAATAAATGACTTCGCTGGGGCATCGCATATAAAAGCTACTATTTTAAAAGAATAAATGCGTTCATTAGACTTAAAACCATTGTTTGTTAAGAAAGTTGCTTCATTAACAAAATCTTCTAAGAAGCTGTTAGCTTCTTTTGGTTTATCAAGCCCATGATATACTCCTATTACTTCAACGGTATTAGGATTTTTATGCAAACTACAGAGAATTGGATACAATTGACTTCCATTGCTTTTGGAAATAGGTAATCCATCAATGTTTATACAAATTTCGATAGATGTTAAATTGTTAAACAATTTAGTACATTTTGAAATTAATTTATTTAAAGCATTAACGAATCCAAAATGGTAATATTGCCCAGGATCAACACCTTTCAGTGCTAATTTTCTAGGAGTATTCAGTAAAGTTCTTGAATCCAGGGGTAAATTAGCATCAAATTTATTTTTCAATAAAATTAATAAACTACTTAAAGCATTATGGTTAATTTGATATTTAACAGCCCATTTATCTAAATTTGTGGAAAAATCAGTACCCGAAATATTATTTTCTGTTGAGTTAGAATAAGAATTTTGTGTATTTGATTCTATTAAATTTGAATCTGAATGATCGAGCTCAGACTCTGAATGATTGATTTCCGAATCTGAATATTCCACATCAAAAATATTGGAAGTAGCCTCATCATTAATAATTAACTTTTCGAAGTACTCATCATTATCATTTGAAAATAATTGATTACTGTCACTATCCACATTTGTATTACTAATGGAATTTATGCCATCTGAATCTAGTGAATTTTGATTGGTTATTTCTGATAAATTACTGGAAACAATATCGAAAGCTATATTAGATCTGTGCTTTGCACGTCTATAGAGTGTTCGCGACAGCTTGGGCATTTGAAGAGATCTCTACTTCAACATATGCAAAACCTCGAATCTTCAATCACAGCTCGAAGAAGTTTAAATTGTTCGAACTATTAAAACAAAATCTATTTTAGTACCTTGCATATAATACACTTGGTAGAATTTCTTTAACTACTTACACTGCCGCCGTATTAAAGATCGGTAACAAGTTTTCCGCCAAAACCTGTTGAGGTTATGTTACCTAAACTGCCCCGAGGTTTCAATTATTATATTAGGTAATTCAGTTTTCTGCAGAAACAGCGTTTAGCCCTAAAACATATTCATATTATTCTAATCCTAAGTATTAGCCGTATTCGGTATTTAAGACGGTGATGGGATGGGGCAAGATGGTGTAATGATAAACTGTGGTCGACAGGTATACAATCTGTTTATATTATGCGCAAAATAAAAATGTACTTGTCTTTTGTTAAATAAAAGTAAATTAAAATCTACTTATTACCTGTGAACACATGTAAAATAAACTGCTACCACTGCTACACACTTTCAATTCACAATTTACTGCAGAATTATTATAAGCAGGAGCAGACCGTACACCAACAACACAACAAAATAGCAACATGGCGTCACGTCACGGCTGCTGGCTGGTGCATTGCGCAGCTCGCTGCAATATCACACAATGGTATCACATGACGGTCATTCGGTCTCGTGATTGGCAGTTCAGCGCATCGATTAAGTAGAAGGGTATTTTAGGGCGAAAGTAAACAAAACTTTACAAAAGAATAAATTTGTCTAATAATTTTTATACTGATGAAGGTTTTCGATGTTACGTAGCATTAATATTTTAAATTGCTTATTATATATTATTATAAAAAGTAGGTAAATGTCCATCAGTGGACGTCCATAGAACGTAAATATTACAACGTCCACTGGACGTTGTCTATAAAACGTTCTATGGACGTCCATTTAAGATACATGGACATTCGTACCTTTAATGGACATGAAATGGACGTCCGTCGGACGTTGTGTGCTATATGGGTGCATATTTTGAATAAACATAATATGGTTATAGATTTTGAGTCAGAAGTAGTGAGATATGGAAATAAAAGCTTATGTTTGTTAGAGAGGGAATTGGGGATGAAAGGTAACTTAAATATTAATTGTCTAAAACAAGAGGATAAAGAAGGGATAGATAGGAGTGAGATTAATAGCCCGGATGAAGTAAAGGATGGGTTAAAGAAAATTTTGGATAAATATAAAAATCTGTATAATGAAAAACCGGGATACGCGAAAGGGTATGAGCATAAGTTAGAGGTTACTAATAAAGAGTCATTTCATACTAGGGTGTACCCAATTCCATATGCTTATCGAGATAAGGTAAATGAGAGACTTCGTATTTTAATTGATCAGGGTGTGATAGAATAGGCAAGGACCTGTTATATTAATCCATTGGTGGTTGTTAAGAAACAAAATGGAGATAGCCGGTTATATTTATGTTAAAAAATGAAAATATTAATTAGAAATGTAGAATACAACGTGGAATCTATTGTTAGTAAAATTTTGTTTTATAACTTGACTATTTGTTAAGTTGTAACGGGTGCAAAATGTGAAAGTCGAATAATTGGTATCTAATTACCAATTTCGAATAAATTCACATTTGAAGATAAGGCCGACCGCAATAACAAACATCTGCCAGCAACCGTGACGCGAGATATTCCAGAATAACCCTTTCCCGGAAAATCGGAACAGAGGGGATGATGCGCGCATGACGGGAGTGTAGAAGGGAACCCCTATAAAATGACCAGCGCGACCATTCGAATCATCTGTAGAATTTTTCCTGGCCTTTGAAGCAATTCAAAGTCAGAAATATTCCACCGTTTTCCTTAAGAGCAATCTTAAGCGATTCCAGTTTTGCAAATCCGTTCCTGAAAATTAACCAGTCAAGTAAAATTCCTTTTACTAACCCGAGTACATGCCTAAAAGTGAACAAATAATTTTCCTGTGCTTTCACCAGTGTTTAAAACAGTTTTAATAATTTTATATTACAAGTTACAGATCCCGACGTTCGACAACCTGGAGCTCACTACCGCTGGGAGAATTCGCGAGAATTTATCCGCTGTTTGAAACCGCTTGGGAAGTATCAAGTTTTGAACGCGTAATTGGCGAGTATAATATTATTAACCTGCTTTGATCTTTTATTGGCTCATCCCGTAGAACGTTTTCCCTGAATAATTACTTTTACAAGGTATATACTGGTGTTGGAATCGGAGTATATCTGGTAGAAATAATTGTTATACGAATTATTATTGTGTGCCGAGCTGGTGAATAATTAGCGACGTAAGCACACGGTAATCTTTTATTTGAATTCTTATTTGAATCCCTGAACTTAAATTGGTTCGATCCGTGGAGGAATTTTCACGAATCCCAATTTTGGGTTATTATAAATACCGGCTGTAATATTTGAATTACGTTTGGAGAATTTCAAACGGTTCAGAGCTATACGCAGATTCTGTGAGAATCTGGGTGCAACGTATGCCGATTGTATTTGCCAAATTAAAAGTAAATTGTTTAGGAGCCGAGATTATTAAGTCTTGTTAATTAAACATTCAGTCCCGTCCCGTCATAAATACACCGTATAAATACAGGTTATCGTATCAAACCCGTCAATCTCGACGCATTCAAAACGTCGCCGTTGTATTGTGGGGAAATTCCAGGAAAACTTAAATAAGAAGTTCCTGTTTGAATAGTTAATATAAAGTCACCAGAATTCAATTGAATACGTACTTTTAAAGGTAAATTGCCTGCCAGCAGTAAAGAGCACACCGGGGTCGTTGATCGAAGCGATTTATAACGATTTATTCAATTTCATTTGTTGCTAGTCAAGCTAGCGTGTTTTATGAATCCCGCACTGGAAAATTAGTTGACTACTATCCGTTTATCCCGATTCACTTCAACGTAACCGCGGAGGTCGCAATAACACCAGTAAACAACAAGTATTTAATCCAGTGGTTTATGTTTTAAGTCCAGTCCAAACCAGACAGCGTCCATCTTGGGGGAACGATCGAGCATTCGACCGACTGCAGCTTTCCCGAGTAGGCGTGCCCGACCCGGAAGACCCAGGGGAGCTACCGAGGACTCCCAGAACTACTCAGAATTCGTTATTATTTACCTTTATAGCTATTATTATACACCAGAACATTAATTTATTTTACAGTTTGTACATAGTTTAGTGCTAATTAATAAATACATTTCTTTTACACGTAGTCATTTTTGAACCCTGGACATCTCACAAGCTTATCCGAGCAATATAAGCAATATTAACGTGCAGCCCAATAAGCACAAGGGAGCAACGTTACAAAGTTGGTAAGATGTAAGAAAACAAGAAAAACACACAGGTTTCTTTTAAACGCTTCAAGTAGGTGGTTCTCTTGTAAAGTTTCAGTTTATAAAATATAATTGCAACGTATGTGTTTAATTAAAACCTCTGCACAAATCGTGTCCGGGACAAAACAAAATGCCGACTCCCATTCCGCCGACCATGTCCAAAACGCCGAACGGCGCTGAACGACGTCACATCGTTCGTGAACATGGCGTCGGAGCCGAATACGAATCTAAATTTGTATTTGGCACAACACGCCGACTGCACATCGATTCGGCAAAGTGTCCACAAACGCACCTATGAGCCTTGTCCAAAACGCCGACCGCAAACCGAGTCGGCGTTTTGGTCATTCGGCGAAATGTCCTATAAGGCAAGTACGAGCCTCGTCCAAAACGCCGACCACAACCCAAGTCGGAGTTTTGATCACTGGGCCACTATCGATGAGAAAAATTTAAACAAAATCGTTTGAGCCGACTTTGGTTTATATATTTTTCAAAATCTGACTTATATTTTTTTTATTTTCTTATGTTTCGGATAATTTTTGTTTTGAACGGTAGGTACATTTTTGGCACTACATTTTGAAACACCGTGTATATGTTACATACAGAGTGTATTAAAAAAAGGATAATATTTACATCGCGCGCTTCTACGTTCAAAGCCGAGTAAAAAACTCTAGTACCAATTTGGTCTTCGACGAAGAGTTTTTAAATTATTACCAATTGAAAGTTTATTAATTTGGCAGCGCTACCCAATAATAAACCTATAATAGTCGCAATGCAAGAAAACCAAAGTAGGATTAAAATGAAAACCATACCTGCCGAATTGTCGAGGGATTTTAAGATAATAAATGCGATTCTGTTAACATCTATTTTATTAAAAAAAAATTGAATGAAGGTTATTACTTAACTAACACCAATAAATTAAATGAATTGTACGTAAAAATTATTCTTCGAACGGATTTTTTACTGATTTGTAGATTATGTGCTGTACGTTTCACATAACTAGTAAAACGAACAATCGCACCCATATTTTCTCTTTCCAGCAGCATAAACTGAAGCACATTCCAAATTAAACTCGCGGCATTTACCGTCTAAGACAAAATGCCTCATTCGGATCTGCTTAAAAGTATACAGTAGATGGTTACACCCCAATAATTCGCCTTTAACTGCATTTTCTTATTTCCTTTATCTGCCTAATTCAAAATATGTGAATAACAGCTTTCTTAGCTGCAACTCATTATGAAATCCCCTAATGACTATTCAAAGAAACACAAATTAGTTGTTTCTTATTTCTTTTGTATGAATTATGGGTAATTGGGTAATTAATATTTTTGCAAATACGTACCGCTATATAAGTATAATGTAAAAATAAATGCTAACAAACTAGCAGCTCCGTAAAAAATTGTTTAAACCCTTTACGCAGTTTAAATTTATATTTTTTTGGTACCCCTGGTCTCTGCTGAGCTATAAAAGACAGGAGGCTCAGCTATATATAGAAAAGGATGCAGTGTCGCAACTTAGGGTTTTCATTTTAATCCTACTCCTACATTGCGACTCCTTTACCAATTTGGTGTTAGATGAAGAGTTTATAGATTATTAGCAATTGAAAGTTTTTTAATTTGGCAACGCTGTCCAATCAAAGCTAAGTGGATGCATGCATTTAGTTACCCTTGATCGTATATTGTAATTGATTGAATTACAAAATTAAATAAAATATGAACAACGTCGTTAATGTCATTTTTGAAACATTTACAAGTTTACAAAGAAATGACATTAATAACAATCTATTTGTCATGAATGCAGCTATCTATTTAATTTTAATACTAAAAATCCAAAAATTACTCCAGCAGCGGCTTCCAAAAGTACAAACAGCAAAGATTTTGTATTGTTAAAGAGTAAATTATAAGTAAACTGATTACCAAAATGGTAAAATGTATATTTGATTACTTATTTTACTTGCTGGACTATGAGCTGTGAATACTAATTAAATGTATTTTTCAACGATAGTCGAAATTTATTACAAAGTTTGGTCACTAATAACTCCATAATCAAAGCATTAACACTATACTGGTACTAAAGTTTTTTGCTTGGTTTTCAACGTAGATTCACGTGATGTAAATATTATCCGCCATTTGTCCTAAGTAATCTAAGACTAACTTTTTTCTTACTTTGATGAAAACTTTTATACTCATATTATTGAGTATAGTATTTAGTAGGTAGTTAAACAATTGTGACAATCTTCGACGCTCATTTTAAGCAAAAAACACCAAACAAAAGTAGCTTTCGCTATGTCCAGAACCTCCTGATTTATAAAAATTCGGCAAAAATTAGTTAGGTATACCTTAGCACCTACTTAATATTTATTTACTGAACATGTACAATATCGTGGTCAAAAGAACCAAAACGGTGTTTTTAGAGTTGTAGCCAGTGTTGGGTAGCATCTAGATAGATGTATCTAGATTTTGGATCAAGGTACTATTTTAGTATCTATTACCTGTATCTAGATACAGTTATAAAAGCGGATCTTGTATCTGTATCTAAATCCTATTAGGCCGTATATATTTTTTAAACAATAAAAGATCCAAAGATGCATTTAAGATTTATAATTTTAATTTCTTGTAGATATTTTTTTATATTTTTATTTGTTTTAAACATTTAAGACATTTTTGGGCATTTATATTAACGTAATTTGTTTTACGGGAAACTCCCAAATAGGGCTTAAGATAGGTAACAGTATTGCATTTACAAAAATTCTTAAATCCAGGGGGTAAGAAGCTTATTTTTAAGTGCACATTTAACGATTCCGGCAATAACAATCCCTGTTGATCTTCATGCCGCTTTGAATGATTGGTCTGATGTAATTACTGGTATTATTGTTTAGTTGAGAAAACTCAAATGTGTAAATGGCGTTGAAGTTGATTACAAGTTCCAAAATTGCTGTATTCAATAGCACGAATGACTATTTACATGCATTTACTTCCATTGGAATTACTCATAAACGAATGGAGTTATTACAAAACTCCAAGAAGTAAAAAATTTCTCGGTAATTTCAAGCAATTTGAAGAAATTGATCAGGTACAGTAGTGGCGTATCATCACAAATATTCGTAGTTTAAGAGAGAGCGAATAAAGGCAAGACATCTTCATAAACCTTAAAAACAAACCATCATGTACATCATTTTCCGTCAAGGTATTCTAGCACAGTTGTTGTTGGCAAAAGATATATGTGTTCTAAATTTCAAATCAATATCTCACATGTTGTCCAATATATTAAATAATATTTCAAATAAATTGAAATTTTCAACACCTTGTATCTTGAAAACTAAAGCCCTGAGCATATATGTTCATATGAACTTTTCTCCATAAAATTGATTGTAGAATCACCTCTTTAATTATTTTAGATTACTTAGAAAACACCCTGTATATGTATGTATACAGAGTGTGTTAAAAATGGCGGATAATATTTACATCACGCGATTCTACGTTGATAACCAAACAAAAAAACTTTAGTACCAATTTAGTGTTAACCCTTAACTATGGACTCATTAGTGACCAAACTTTCTAATTTATTTCGACTGTCGCTGAAAAATACATTTAAATAGTATTAACAACCGATAGTCCAGCAAGTAAACTAAGTAATCAAATATAAATTTTACCATTTTGGTAATCAGTTTACTTATAATTTAGTCTTTAACTTTATAAAATCTTTGCTGTTTGTAATTTTGGAAGCCGTTGCAACAATGCATTATAAGCTGGAGTAATTTTTGGATATTTAATGTTAAAATTAAATAGATAGCTGCATGTATGACAAACGGATTGTCATTAATGTCATTTTTGAAATTTGTAAATGTTTCAAAAGAGAGTAATTTTAATGACGTCTGTACATCCTTTATTTATTTTTGGAATTACAATATATTATCAAGGGTAATTAAATGCATGCATCCGCTTACGTTTAAGTTGGGCAGCGTTGCCAAATTAAATAAGTGGACGCGACTGCCTCCCTGGACTTTCCCATACTGGAAACTGTTCATATCATCTTTATTCAACAGTAGAGTTATTTTCCTCAAAACGGTTGTTCAAGCGCTATCCTAAAACCTTGCCTCGTAACGAATAGACTTACAAGGCTTGTAAGAAGTCCCGCCAAATATCTGCGGTGCCCCTTAATTTCCTTTTAATATGCAACCAGGCATACTTCATTCTCTACTATATACGTGATATTGTGACTGCAAATTGAGTTTGCTGTGATTTTATAACAGACAGACATTTTTTTAAAACCACTTTTTTGGATTCCTAGAGACCCAAAACGGATATTTCCGTTAAAATCTCGATTTCGAAAATTAAGTATTAAATACAAAATTTTGATAAATAATTTATAACTTGTTGTTGTAATACCGGTTAAAGAAATGAATGTAGCGCGACAGTATGGCAATGGTTCTGAACCAAAGTGCGCAGGGCTGTCCGTACCGCTAGGCCGTCGCGCGGTCTAACTAGTACCGATCGCTATTGCTACCGAGGTAAAATTGTAAAAAGTCCCTGGAAATTATATTTTGTAGGGCATAAAAAAAATCGATTTTTTTTTATTTTCGCGGAAAAAGATTCTTTGGCGCAAACAAATAACAACCGTTAGAAAAAAAAAATATTTTTCTAAAAAAGAGGGGGGAGGGGGCCGGTGCGCTTACATATATCCACGATTGTAATATTTCTTTACATATTCATATGCTCCATTACGTACTGAGCGATTCAGTGGAAACCCCAGCTTCCTATCTTTTTTCGTTTATTAATTAAAGGAGTTTGAAGTTTCAAACTTCCAAGCTTCGTAGAGGGCGCCACAGGAAAATTACGGAGTTCTTCAAAAAATATATCGATAGCCCCTTGCGAGGTCTGTCGACATATGAAGTTTAAAAAATTCCTTGGAGCAGTTTTTGAGAAATAATTTTTTGAAAATTTCCAAAATTTTGAAAATTCGTAATTTAGGCCCCTTATAATTTTTCAAAAAACTTTTTATATCACCTCATTTTACCCTTCATATACTATTCAGAAAATAAAAATCATTTGAATCGATTCATCCGTTTTCGAGTAATTGGGCGTTAAACTCAAAATTTTCAAAAAATCATAGCGCCCTTCAGTTTAAAGCTAGCGAGTTCGGCAAAAAACTAACAGATTTGTCTTATGACCCTCTATCGTTATCCGCGATAAAAGTTTCAAAATTGTAATCACGAAAAAAGTGATACCAAAAAAACATGCGTAACTTCCGCTTCCGGTTTCGGATTTTTTTTGAAAAGCTTATTTTTTCGATGAATTTTCGATACACCCCCGCATTCCAAAGCGCATCAAAATCGGAGCAATACTTTCGGCTGTAGGAGCGTCACATACGTACGTACCCACCCACAGACAGACATTTTTTAAAAACCACTTTTTTGGGTTCCTAGGGACCCAAAACGGATATTTCCGTTAAAATCTCGATTTCGAAAATTTTCATGAATTCAATACTTACCCTATACCTATAAGGTATGGGAAAGTAAAAACTTTCAATTGCTAATATTTAAAAAACTCTTCGTCTGATACCAAATTGGTACTAGAGTTTTTTGCTGGGTTTTGAACGTAGAAGCGCATGATGTAAATATTATCAGCCATTTTTAATACACCCGGTATGTAACATATACACGGGGTTTCAAAATGTAGTGCCAAAAATGTACCTACCGTTCAAAACAAAAATTATCCGATAAATAAGAAATTAAAAAGATAGAAGTAAAATTTTGAAAAATGTATAAACCAAAGTCAGATCAAATGATTTTGTTTAAATTTTTCTCATCGATGGTGGCCCGGTGACCAAAATTCCGACTTGGGTTGTGGTCGGCGTTTTGGACGAGGCTCGTACTTGCTTTATAGGACATTTCGCCGAATGACCAAAACGCCGACTCGGTTTGCGGTCGGCGTTTTGGACAGGGCTCATAGGTGCGTTCGTGGACACTTTGCCGAATGGCCAAAACGCCGACTCGATGTGCAGTCGGCGTTTTGGGCCAAATACAAATTTAGATTCGTATTCGGCTCCGACGCCAAGTTCCCGAACGATGTAACGTCGTTCAGTGCCGTTCGGCGTTTTGGACGCGAGTCGGCGTTTTGGTCATCAACACCATTCGGCGTTTTGGACATGGTCGGCGAAATGGGAGTCGGCGTTTTGGACGAAATATCGAGTCGGCGTTTTGGCGGCCAGAGATGCATCAAGTCAAACTAGTTTGATTTTACTCAACAAACTTGACTTGACTTGAAAATCAAACTTTTTATGTAAAAAAGATTGACTTGACTTGATTTCTGTATCTTTAGGTTTGACTTGAAATCAAACTTCTTCAAACAGTTTGAAGTTTGAATATCATATTGCGCAACGTGTTTATTTCCAATTCGAATAATTGAGAGCGTACTGCCTACCCCTACCGCCATTTTTTGTTTTCATGTCTGAACCTGTACTCTGCTACTCCGCAAATTAGTTATAGTTCATATTTAGACGGATACGCTTGGCTTGTTACGTTTGTTTTGAAGTGTGTGCGATAATGTCTGAACTCGAAATGTCTGAACCTGAACCTTTTTCATGTAGCGGCTCGGAATACGTACCAGAACAAAGTGAGTCTGATTTTGAAGATCCCCCGATCCCCCCCCCTGCAAAAATTATGAGAAAAAAATCTGTAGACGAGGCAAAATTAATCAACAAGAAAAATAAATATACAGATTTTTTTGATGTTGCGGCAGGCGATTCCAAAACAATGAAAATTGCAAAGTGCAAATTATGTAAAAATAAACAACAACGGTATAAAATGCCAAATAGTGGAACTAGTTCTTTAAAACGACATTTGATGAAGAGCCACAAAAAATTGTATGAAGAAGAATTTCCGCAGGAAGCAACAACTTCTGGAACAAGTAGTATTTGTGGTAGTAACAACATAAAACGTTGGATCCAAAATTGTAAAAATGACCTGGTAAGTTTTTATACAATTAACCCTAGAACCACAACTGTGTTGCCCCACTGCTCACTTTTTTATGACTGCGCCCGTGATTTTTGGCCTGATACAGGTCAGCCACCATCTACCTTCATAATAAATTTACTTAAGAGGCCCCGATATCACGTGTTAAATTCGAACGCCGCGTCGCGCCGCGGTCGCTATAGTCGCCTCTATTCTATTGTACAGTAATTCACCACGTTTACGGATCAAAATCGAGTCAAAATAGTTTTTGGACGGCAGCTCCTTTATTCTTAAAGTTAAAAATATGCGGTTTGTTTTATTGTACTTGTAATATCCAAAAACTATTTTGACTCGATTTTGACCTGTAAACGTGGTGAATTACTATACAATAGAGGCGCCTACAGCGGCTGCGGCGCGGCGCGGTGTTAGTTACGTATCCAGCCATGCTACTGTACTGGGACCCCTCTATCTTATCGACCCTCCTTATCATGTGCATGCTTTAGTATATAATCGAATCCCTATATTAGTTAAGTCAGTCTAAATCTGTCCATTGCTGTTGCATGTCCTTATGTACATCAATGTTTTGATATTTTGAAAACTCCTATGTCAAATAAAACTGCATAGTAAAATTAAATTGTTTTAATCGTTTCGGTCCACGAATCGAAACTGGCGCAGTCTTGGTAGGATTCTAAGAGAAAAATTGCATTACAACATTTATTGCATTTTTCGCACGTTTCAACGTCTTGCTTAGAATCGTAAACCTCGTCCAAACCAATTCATTCGAGAAGCATTCCAGCCATCGAAGAACTTCACGGACCATCTCGAATTCATAGAAGGAAGACCGAGTACAAAAATCGACAGAGTCAACCAACTTCGAATTCAAACCCAGTCCATAGGGGACAACACTAATCATCGAGATTACCTGGTCAACAGCTGACTTCCAGATCATCGGGATCAACCCATCTACTGTTCACCTACAAGGATGAAGTAAGATTCTTTCACGTAAATAAGTGAATTATTAAAACTAGTAAACTTCTACTAACCTAAATACAAGTTAATTATAAGTTCAGGTGTAACCTGGTAAGCGAAACGTATAACGTAATCTGTTAGAGATTATATAAGAAGTTATACTACTCTGGTTACATGCGTAGGAACCCTGTTAAATCCCCTAGAATTAAAATTGTTTACTAACGTAAAAACCATTTCGACTAAAAATAATAGTGAATCAGTGAACTTTTTCGTATGAACAACAGAAATTTTTTAAGACCACCTGTATTATTACCAATCAATCGAGCAATAATAATTGAAAATCAAATTTTAGAA
>JABXWE010039447.1:0-10785 GCA_014611495.1 Limonius californicus
TGTTAGATATCAAAATTTAGAGAAAAATTCATAGATCATGAATATGAAATTAATTTTTTAAAATATTTATTTATAAGGTCAATATTAATTATTTAAATTTTAATAATTAGATTTTCTAGAATATTCCTTGAATTTGTTTTAAATCCAGCATTTTGATTGGTCAATGTAAGCGTCCATACTGCATTTTTATTAAAAAAATTGAAATCAGTTCCCAATTAGCGATCGAACAAGACGCACGTTATTTTAATCAGTGCGCATTTTAAGTTTGTTGTTCAAATTTTAAAAGTAGGCGTGTCATTTCTAAAAAAAATAAAATTTTGGTTATGGAACATTTGTTTATAAAAATTCAACTAGTTAGTTAAACGTTAATTGTGAACAGAAGATGTGTTTTTGATTTAATTAAAGTGTTCGATAATAAAAGAATTTACCAGTTAATTTAATCCAAGTGCGTTTCTTTGATGAAGATTTACTAAAAAAGAAAAAAATATAAAATTAAAATCATTTATTAACTTCTAAGAACTTATAATTTAATTGCATTAAAAAGAATTAGAACTTCCTTACCTTAACAAACTCGAAGATTTAAGTGAAACAGTTATAGTGCTTCAGTAACATTAATTCACAAATTATTGAATTTGAGAGCTTGATGCTTTCATGGTTATAAATGAAATGGACCTTGTCTAGACTACCTGATCATCAAGCAAGATAAGAAAACGCAGCTGTTGCAGATTTCACAAGAAGTAGTGACTACGATATGGTAAAAGGGACTACATAACAAGATAAGTGTAAATGTAATTTTGTATTTAAAAGATTAGATATTTTATGTGTTTTATATTTAACTATCTAACTGGTGGAGCCACGAAACAAATTTTACCTTGAGATTTTTAAGAGTCTACATAGATTATAATTAACTTTTGCTTATTTAATTTGAGCAAAAACTCAAATTTGGCGCCCAACCTGAAATAATATTTATCTAATAAGATATAAAGCATAGCATCTTTTTGGTAGCCAACGTGGGGCTTTTGTATTATTTATTTACTATATATAATACATGGCAATATATACATATATATCGCTTTTATAGAGTCAAGTGCCGCCTTCCCGTCCTTAAACGCCAGATATCTCTGTTTAATGCATCTTCTTCTTCCAAACCCCTGGACTTCTTAGGTCTCATTCCTTCGTTCGAGGATCTTCTGAGACGTCCCCTCACGCGTCTTCCGGGAGGTGTCCATATAAATATTTTTTGGTGCCATCTGATTTTATCCATTTTAAGTGAGTGACCGAATCATTTGAGGTCTCTTCGTTCGATTGTCTATTACACTTACTTCGTCCTGCATGCGTGTTCTTATTTCTACATTGTAACATAGTCTAATCGTAAGACACGTGCGCTTCTTCTGAGGTAATCCATTTCTATTGTCCCTACTTTTCTTCTATTTTTGGCAGTTATTGTCCATACTTCTGAACCATAGCATGGTACCGATCCAACTAAGGATTTTGCTATATGTTTCTTTCTGTAGATCTGTAGATCATAAATTCCAAGTTAAAGGTATCCTGGACAATAATCATTTGGATGTCAGCAAAACTGTTAAATAAATTCTTGTTAATAATTCAAAATCTGAATATATTTTGAATCACCACTAACTATTTCATCTATTACAAGTGATTAAATAAATCGAGTTTAGTAGCGTAATTTCTGTGGCTCATACACGCTTAAACAACGCCGCTCTGATTTTCTCATAAGCACGTTCGTAACAACAATCCTCTTTATTATATTTAAGATCATATCTATATATTAATTCAGCACGGTCTGTATCTTAGAATTATAAAAGTCATTGAATCTGATACAGCAGTTGCATAAGCACCAGTTATATTCGTATCTCTTGCAAGCTCTCAGCTTCATTCTTAAGTGCTAGATTATATTCCGGGAGTAATCTAATTTAGTTTCAAGATTTGATACTACAATACGTACGAATTAAGGGAAAGCACATTGTGCACAAACAGAACTGATAGTTTCATGTGATTGTGCGAACAGTCAATAGTTGATTTCGTAACGCTACGTAATCACAACTACCCCATTTCGTATTGGAATCAGTACTATTAACCCACCGCGAGAATAATTCATAGCCCGTGGTACTTGAAACGACTGCTGGCTTTGGCTAAAAATTCAATTGTAAATTCAGACACGTTTCAAACGTCTGGTTTGCTTAGTATCGTCAAACGTAAACTGTTTAAATGAGAGTGATAAGCAGAGATTGCGTCGTCAAAAATGTTTGTGACTCGACAATTTGAAAAAATGAGTGCTGTTACTAGCTTGCGCCCTGGCGGAAATTTATTTGGAGCACTTTAAACTAACTCGTACTATTTAGTTTTCTGGTTCCTTCTAACATGAAAAATTCAAACCTTATATTGGAACAATTAATTGTAAGGTTCCTTTTAGCAAATTTGGTATATTTAAATGCAGTCCAACACCCTTAAGATGAGTACGACGAGATCCTTGATATAATGAGAGGTTATGAAATAAATGTATATTTCCTCTTTACAGCGCTCGCTCGTCCTGAAAACAACAAGCAATGCTATTTTTAGCATTTAGGGTTCATGCTGTCAAGAAGAAATACTTAAATCCCAACGAATACTACTTGAAAACATCTATTAGGTACGGATTTTAATTCAATGAAATCATTCGTTTCCGAAATTTCCCTGCTTGGGATGTTTCAATTTGCGCCAATATTTATCTGCTGAATAGTGACAAACAGATTTAGCAATGCTAAATAACCCTTCAATTTACGAGATTCTTAAACGTCGAACTATTGACATGATTTTTCTAATATACGAAATGAGTTTGATGGTAAATACCTAACTCTGGAAGTGTATTCTACAAATTAGTGATTCACTAAAAAACACAGAAGTTGTAGTACGATTTTTAATTGTTTTCGAATTACAGCATCGTATAATTTTAAACTACATAAAATGTTCAAAGATATCACTGGCTCTTTTGCAAATAGTGATTTCTCCAGAGTTCACCAGTATGATCCAGGCAGACTATATTGGAAAAGATTTTACCACTTCAGATGATCGTGAAATTTCCGCAAACACACACATTGTTTTAATAGATGTAACTATCCAACGGGAAAACATATAAAAATAGAGTAGGTAACTAAAATATATGCTAAGTAGTATTAGGCACCGAAAGCTACTCTACTACATCATTAACATGCTATGTTCGCTCTAAACAAGTTTTAGATAAATTTCATGCATGGTTTTAGTGTTGCTACCTTCAAGTCCCACTGCTACGATCCGACACTGATCTCTACTACGTGCTTCTCCTCAGCGCTGTTATATCTTTTCCTTCGTAAATATAGAGGCTGATTTTAAGATATTTAATAAGAAGGAACAATGCGTAAAAATGCAATCAAGCCTCAAATCTTCTACAGTGAAGTACTGTTTGAAAATTGCTGTAATTTGCTTGTGTTTCTAGAATATAGCATAAAATGAAACCACAAATATAGTCAAGAAATGTTTTAGCTACACTATGGAATTAATGGAGGCTCTTAGATCAGCCACACTTTATGAAGATGTTAAGAATATCAATCTAACTCGATAAAGGCCTCTAAACATGTAATCGACACTAAATTATAGCGAAGTTATAGGTTCATCCACGAACGTTTACACTTTTATGGATATGCTTGTGATTTGATGGGCTCAATAGAAGTGTTAACGTAAGGGGAAGCGATGGGGGTCGGTGACCACATGTGAAATTTATAATATGTGTCAAATGTATTTATATGTATGTCACAGGAAAATGATTATTTTAGGAAAATAGCTTTTTCCTAGGCAAATGCTATATGCCTAGCCAAATGACTTTATCACTTATTCAATTGCTATTTGACTGGGAAAATACTATTTTACTAGGCAAATAGTATCTGCCTAACTGCTTTTTAGGAAAATGGAAATGAATTGATTGTTGTAAAGCAGGAAGGAATACGTAACAAAGTGGGGTCGTTACTTTAGACTATAATAATTTAATTTGTGTAAACGTACTACAGCAACGATACAAGCGTGAAAAGGTACTAAAATGAATTATTTTTGGCAGCAAAAATACAGAAATATATGTAACCCAAAGTAGTATAAGGTATTACATATTAAGTAAAGTATTATAAAGTATTATAAACATATTATTTATTTTTACAAGCATTGATGTTGTGGGATCTACTATATTATATAATTTTTTATTTTTGAAGCAAGCACGTCGCTTACTATTACACTGATTTTTTGACGGCTTACGTTGATATTTTGAAAACCCTTGATCGGAAAACATAGACTGGGTAGCGCAGGCTTCTCTTAAGGAAATGAAGTGTTCTTGAGAAATATCAATATAATGAAAACTTATCGCCGATGCTGGTGTTAAGTCACTTCTGGCGAACCAGCTTTTCAAAATGCCAGATTTTGTGCCTATTCGGTAAACGTTATTCTTTTTATCTGTTACGATGCCTTCTACGTTTTTTTTTTAATTTAATGGACCTCTATCGAATTTCGAGACAGAAATAGTTACGTATTTTCCAGTTTCTATGTCACTAAATATGGTTTGCTCCTTTTTGTCATTACTTCGGCAGCTTTAAGCTGGTCCTCATACGATTTTGTTCTGTTCATTCTAATATTTTCTTCGTTAACACAATGATCGCAAGTAATCTAGCTGCCAAAACCCTCGTTATCTTCCTTAGTAACACCACAAATAACGTACACTATTTTGTGCAAACAACTATGTGCGCCTGTACTATCGTTTCCATAAACACAGCAGTACAAGTTGCTAGAATTTATACTGCAGTTTTTATTATCGTTCGGGTCCACATCATCTTTAGAAACTTGCCCTGTTATAAATAATTCGTCTGTAGTTTCTTCCACATATGTTTCAATTTGCATTCCTTCTCTTTTTCGGAACTAATGGGGATGCCAACATCATTTATATTTCTTTGTTGAACTCTGTCTTCTACCTTAGCATCCTCAAGATTTTCGGTTACTGGATTGGCTGCATTTGTATTCACACTTTCTAAGTCCTCTTCGGTAAATATCTTATCAATAAAATCTGATACATTTGTGGATCGTACGCCTAATTTGGGATTAGCCCCATATAAAATCTTATAGGGTGTTCTTCCAATGGTACGATAATGCGACGTATTTTTTTGCCATTGCACAAAGTAACGGTCAATCGACCAAGTACTTTTATTTTCCTCCATCCAAATTTTTAGCATCTGTTCGACATCTTGATTTAATCTTTCAATAGAGCCGTGACTGTGGGGATGTTTGGGTCGTCCATGTACGATTTTGCATTCTGGTCATAACAAAACTAGTTCTTTAATTACTGCAGCGGTAATTTCCCGCACATTATCACTTTTGCAAGATAAGTGGAAGGCCTTGTCCAAGGAAAATCTTATGTAATTCCAGTGCCACCTCTGCAGCTCGTTTTGTTTGTAATGGTCTTAAATATAAAAATTTGGTGGAATGATCTTGGTAATTAAGAAGCCATTTGTATTTAAAGTACATTATTTTAAGGCCGAATCTTTGAGCTGCTGTTATGTCATTTCCTCTCAGCGAGAAGCTTGTAATGCCGTAACAAAGAAACGAGCGGTTGTTACTAGTCTACAGGTCTATACTCGGTGTGCGTATTTTAAAATGGAAACTTAATTATATTTTAATATTTTGCCTGTATAAGAAAAGGAATACGTCTCCCTGAATAAGTAATTTTGTAAATATTTTAAAATTTATCTGAATACGTTAGCTGGTTCTACCTGTGTGTCCCCTATCAGTTACAGATAATCCCTAAGTCAAAAGATTAAAGATTCCGCCTTAAAATAATGATTGTACTTTACCGTGCACAGGACTGAAAATCAAGGAGCTTAACTTGACCTCTAACATTAAAATCTTTACTTACTCTTAACTTTGTATTTTCGTATTTTGCATTCAACAGCAAATAAAATCCGTTTTTATCTACCATGTCGACTCTATAAATAAAGAAAAAACTGTTTTCAGTTTCAATACAAAACGATTGTAAGACTTGCTCAAACCAACGGTGAATTGTAAACAATTGACAATTGAATTGTCAATTGTTTATAACACTTGCAAACAATTCACATAACCTCAACTGAATAAATTTACGGGTATTTCAATTAATAAGTTAAATCTGTGTGTTTATTGCGTTGTACAGATAACTTTGGTGTTTATTAAGAAGAGGACAGTACACTAATTACAGGTAATAACAACATAACAATTAAATATTTACTTACATGGCTTTAAAACCGATAAAAGTGGAACAAATGTATTTTCATCAACCCACATGACCTCAACTTAAACAAGACACAGTGACAACCATTTGCCTAACGACGCTTCAGTCAAATGCTATTTTCCTAGGATAATGACATTCGAGGAAAAGTAAATGTTACAGACCCATTTGGCTAGGCAAATAGCATTTGCCTGGGCAAAAGCTATTTTCCTAAGATAACCATTCGCCTGCGATATGTACATCATGAGGGTGTTGCCTATGTACACATACTAAGTATAGACAAAGTTAATATAAAAAATAGATTTCAAATGCGAACTTACGACCCCATAGTGGTTTGAGAGCTGACCGTCATTTCTGATGTTATTGAGCATAAGAGAAAATGAAATTCAAAGTTCTATACTGACAGTTACTAATATACTTAGTATATACGTTAACTAACAAAGTATCTGTAACTGTATGTGATTCCTAATCATAAAACCCAACGGACTTAAAAATAATTAACTCTAAAAGTAGATAAATGTTGAGGTGCAAGACATAATTGTAGGTAAAGTTATAAGCAAAAATATAATTACACGCACTATCACCAGCACCACTTGCTTCTTGTGGTTTGTTCTTGAAATCACAAAGTTTAAACAGACATACAACGACAAAAACATAAAAAAAAATACAAAGTCTAAGTTCGCTCGTTTTGTTCCAGAAAGCCAATCTAATTTACAGTAATTATGCATATAGAGTATTATTTACAATTAAATAAAAAGTTTCAAATATTGTGACTGTAAGGGTGTAGAAGTCACAGTAATTATGCTAACAAAAATCTATTTTTAATCACGTTTACTGGTGGTAAAATTTCCTACAACCGTAAACAACTTGTCAGTTGAAGTAATCCAAACTGTTTGGCATTGTTTTTAGGTTCATTCCAAACTTTTTTGCCATTGAAAGCAGTTACTTCGTAAATATGAAACAAAGATTTTAACCAATATTTGCTTACTTCCATTTATCTCGTCTAAAATTAAAACAATTTTTTTTTAAATGCCCTTCATTTTATGTATTTGACCACTTGTATGTAATTTGTCATGCCTAAATTCGTACGTGGTCAGGTTTAACCCTGTAAAATCTGCCAGTCTGTTTAGTATACCAAGCCAATTACGTAAATTTCCACACAATTTACTTCAATTTCAGATAAAACGGCTACTCAACTAGTGCAGAATAAAAAGCCTCGACTCTTTAAAATTTGCATTTGCAATTGTTGTAATCAGCGATTCCCTTAAAATTAACTATCTAATGATTTGAAACCATAACCGTCATTAAATTTACATTTCAATTTCAATGTTTGCCTGCTGTTAAGTTGAGTAATTTCCTTCGGTGATATTTCTCTTGTTATTTTGTAATTTTCTCTAGACAAACATAACAATTCGGCGCATATAAAATACTACAAAAGCACTCAAAAAGAATGAAACCGGAAATTAAATTCATACGCGCTAGCGGTACCTGCACTTACGTATCATAACAAAAATTGAAAAGTTGGAAGTTCCCCAGATCGTATTATAATGTACATTCCTACATGTGTGTTATTATCATATATACATAAAACTTTCGATCGACACCCTATTTTAAACTTTCTCATCACGCCATGCTATTCAATCTGCTTTGCTATTGGTTCGATACCGTTTATTAAAAAACTTCAATTTGCATATAGAGCCAATACAGAGATGTCGGTAGATACTGTACGAGGGTGGTTCATCAATTATTATTGAAAGCATTTACCGACACATCAATAACTATTTTCCTAGAAACATTACTTAACGACATTAATACATGCCAAGTTGCAGGTTACGGTTGAGCTGTTACTTTTTTTTTGAAATGGAAGAATTCGAGACAAGGGCTGTGATAAAATACCTTTTTAAGAAGGGTTTATCACTGCAGGAAATGTTGTATTAGTAAAAACTGTTGTACCTCAAGAAAATATTGATTTGGTCGATAATATGGTACTGAGTGATCAGATAATTATGAGGACACATCAATAACTGTCTTTCTAGAAACATTACTTAACGACATTAATACATGCCAAGTTTCAGGTTACTGTTGTGCTGTTGCTTTTTTTCAGTTGGAAGAATTCGAGACAAGGGCTGTGATAAAATACTTTTTTAAGAAGGGTTTATCACTGCAGGAAATGTTGTATTAACAAAAACTGTTATACCTCAAGAAAATATTGATTTGGTCGATAATATGGTACTGAGTGATCAGATAATTATGAGGACACATCAATAACTATCTTCCTAGAAACATTACTTAACGACATTAATACATGCCAAGTTGCAGGTTACTGTTGTGCTGTTGCTTTTTTTTCAAATGGAAGAATTCGAGACAAGGGCTGTGATAAAATACCTTTTAAGAAGGGATTATTACTGCAGGAAATGTTGTATTAGCGAAAACTGTTATACCTCAAGAAAACATTGATTTGGTCGATAATATGGTACTGAGTGATCATATAATTATGAGGACACATCAATAACTGTCTTCCTAGAATCATTACTTAATAACATTAATACATGCCAAGTTGCAGGTTAGTATTGTGCTGGTGCTTTTTTTGAAATGGAAGAATTCGAGACAAGGGCTGTGATAAAAACGCTTCTTAAAAAGGTATGTTTTAAGAAGCGTTTATCACTGCAGGAAATGTTGTATTAGCAAAAACTGTTGTACCTCAAGAAAATATTGATTAGGTCCATGATATGGTACTGAGTGATGAGATAATTATGGTCAAATATATTGCTGATACATGTGGATTTTCCGTTGAAGTGTTGAGAACATTTTGCACAAGTAGTTGGGTCTGAAGAAAGCAGGCCAGGTTTTCCATAGCTGCGAACGATGTGGGATTAACAGACACGGATTTGGATAGATTTTTGGCAAGATTTGTAACTGTAGCTGAAACCTGTGTTCGTGAGGCTATAAAGCAAAAGATCATGGAAAATTGAAACACGGCGTTCTGTTCCACCAAAACAACGCTCCCGTTCACAAGAGCTGTGTTTCTATGGCTGCATCCACAATACTGGCTTTGAAATTATAGAACAACACCTATATTCGCCAGGGCTGCCCCCAGTGACTTTCATTTACTCCACAAATTTGAAGAAGATTTTCGAGAATAAATGACTGCTGTGAATGGGTGGTTTGCAATGCAGGACATAGAGTTTTTTTCTATGTAGGGATTATGTTGAGAAATAAAGTTGCTTGAAATGTCTAAGTCATTTACTTCTCTATAAGGTACAATAATCGATGAACCGCCCTCGTAGAAGTACCAAAATATTTAACATAAATTGCCTATTTTATTTTAAAGACTGCTAAAGTACCTTATATTAGCTACATAAGCGATTTCTGTAGCAATCGAAACTACAATAATTTGCACCTTCTCCACATTGTGTTTTCTTTAATTAGCAGACATATCAAACATATTGCAATACAAAGTACGTAAATGGGTTTTCATTTTGTATTATTATTTAAACAAAATTACCCAGGCAAATACTATTAATAAAATATTGAGTAATAGCGTAATTAGAGACTGGGGTAGTTTTAAGAAAGTAAGCCTTTGGATGTAGAATTCCAAAAATTTCCAACTTGGAATCACACTAGGGACTAGAAATTTTTCTGATTCTCTGTGTGCCCGGTACTGCGTCCCGGTCTCCGTTTACAATTGGGAATGAAATTAATGACACTCCTCATGTTATGATAGCACTATAAGAGTAACAACACACACACACGTACTATACACCAGGCAGATTAAGTACGGTTACGCAGCAACAAGGTAACTCGCAGATTTGGGGGCCCTGCTGTGCATAGCATATACCAACTTAACGTTTCCCCACATCTACTTTACCTAAAGCGAAATGCTTAAAATGTATAGAAAGTTTACAATATTAATAATAATAGCGTAATTATTTCTTTAAACATTTACATTTGCCCCATATATAGCTAGACCACTGCAGATTATTATAATTTTCAAAATAAAGTAAATACTATAATTATCTATCTAACCTTGTATTGTAGCTGAAAGTCACCATGGTTGCCAAAAAATAATCTTGTCTACAGTTTAGTAAAAGACACAAAAACTTCAAAGTAAAACGTTATTCAAAAACACAGTTGACCACCTTAAATAATATCGCTTCAGATACAATTGCTATAACTAATATGCAAGGGTACACTTACTTTTTCTGTAAAATAATATCCACTTACAAAGTTAAATAAATACGACATATTCTCTTATACCAATTTTTACTATTCCAAAATACATATCATCGAAAATAGTAAAATAAATGGCATCCACTATTTAACAACGGTAAATTAAGCTCTGATGAAGCTCTAGTCAAATGGCAGTATCTCAAACTAAATTTCTCTCTCTCTCCCTCCATCTCTCTCTCTCTCTCTCTATCTCTATCTCTATCTCTATCTCTGTCTATATATATTATCATATTCTTATCTTCTTTACCTACCATATTCCAATTATCCTTTTCTAACTTTTCCAT
>JABXWE010039456.1:0-12992 GCA_014611495.1 Limonius californicus
CTACAACTGGTACGTAATGTACGCCTACAAATGGCACTTACTGTACGCCTACAAATGGCACTTACTGTACGCCTATAAATGGCACTGTACGCCTACAAATGGCACTTACTGTACGCCTATAAATGGCACTGTACGCCTACAAATGGCACTTAATGTACGCCTACAAATGGCTATTACTGTACGACTACGAATGACAGCGGCCACAGCAGTTAGCCGGCAGATGAACATCCGTATCCTGTTCGAGTTCCAATCCAGGGGCAGGGGGCTGGAGGACCCCCGGTGAGTACAACTCCCCAACCTTTATTGACAGATCAGTAAGTCTGTGTTTTATTATCTGTTGCATGTCACCTGCCTGTCGCCGCCAGTGAGTCTGATCGCATCCGCTGTTTGTTTACCCAGGAACTACATACATGTAATGCAGAAGCGTTGCAACCGTATTTAAAATTTGAAAATTAAGTAGTTTTTATTCGCCCCCCGTAAGGTCGACCCTAACACAACCAGGGTCGTAATCTCATCAATAAATCTGTATGCGCGTATATATATTTACAATAGCGTTAGAATATGTAGAACGAATCTTGAGTATTATTACGATTGAATGTAGTGCTTAAGTAGCTGCATAGTAGACCCATTAATTGAAAGTGTCATTTCAAAATATTTTTCAATGTCCATTGGTTTTATCAGTTACTAAGTGTGTGTGTGTTACTTTGATGTTTTTCTAAACTACGTGTTGTATGTTTAAATAATTTGAGACTGTACCGATGTTATTGTTTAGTTTACCGGCCTGGTATGAAACATCACGAACAACGATTTGTTTACAAAATGGTCTCGTCCAACTAGCACACGTCAGTTCTGCATTGCCCAGGGCAAGTTTACTTTGCATAATTCTGCATCTTCAAACCACCCGTTGGCAGTAGCAGTTACAGCAGTTTACAAACAATAAACTGCAAGGCAAGTGGTCCTCTGTATGTGTTGTAAAGATTAGCTTACAATTATGTTTTGTGTTCAAACTCTGTATTATATGTTTTCAGTATATTTTACAATATTGCATAGAATAATGAGCTGTCATACTCATGGAAGCTCGTAGATAATGACGGTAAAAAATTAAACATGATTAGAGGTTCACTTACCCCGTAATTATAGTCGAAGTACGACTTATAACGATTACTTATAAGTCCCAACATGTTGTGATAAACACCTCAGACGGACTTAAGCCCTTAAGGTCTCATGTAATGTGTTTCCTGGCATTTACAATTAACGGACATGCTTTATTAAGAGAACTTTGCTAGAAATACAAGCAACGAATATAATCGGGTGATTAATGTTACCAATTTACCATCGTTCATTCGAAAATTAACTTGTGAAAAAAGCTGTGACTTAGACATTTTTAATTTAATTCATGGAATAGCAATCTTATTTAATCAAAATGTTCTTTGAATCACATTTACAAACGGTTGGAAAAAAGAAACAAATTGTTCTGATGTGTTGTATTTTACATCAATTTGGATTATTATCGTCATAGTCTATTGTTTGTTATAACCTCACTAAAATAGCCGTAACAGCGATTAGGAAGGAAACGCGTTTAATGTACTTGTACCGTAAGAGCAATAAAAACCCAAGTCAAAGACACCCTTGGAATTTTAAAGGATTGTCTTAGATTAATCTGTAATTATAGAAATGTAAACTTTATAAATATTTTTAGCTGCCATACATTAATGATTGACAGTTTACGCTTCAAGTTTTATTAGTTTAGTTATTTAATTAATTGATTACAACAAAAGTCATTGCAATTACACATTACAAAACTTTTAATTTAAAGATGTTAACAGTGGAACATTTACATATAACCGACGTCATGTTGTGTACACAGGTATCAATTACAGACAGTTGTAAAAGTTCTTTGTTTACTGTGCATAAATTAAAATTATTAGTGACTATACATGGTGTTTTGTTTTACTGGCACAATAGACAACTTCTTTGTTTTAAATAGAACATTCTGTATATTATTACATTTTTGAATTTATTATTTTTCTATCTTTACAACGATATCAGGTTTTAGGTATCTATCTCTAATGGTTTATCTTAAATTTTGAAAAAATGACGATCTATCTTCAACAGTTAGTACCTAAAGAACGGCATACAATATTTCAAAATTATTTTGCAGTTTCCACGAACATATTTTCAGAAAAGTGTCGCACTGTTTAGAATTTCAATATCTTATACAGAATGTTTCTAATTTACAATCACATTCAATAAAATTCAACTCCTTATATTTCCTTTTTTAAATAGAACACCCTGTATATTTTTTCATTTTCTAGCTTGCCGTTTAATGGCCTTTAAACAGATTTGCAGTTTTGTATGACTTGCGCTTTTCGTTTTAAAAATATTTTGAAATTATTAAAACGCTAATAGAAAAAAAAAACAGAAAAGTTGGTAAGAAGATGTAATTTTATTTTGTTTAAAAAAATGTATAAATGCATATAGAATTTTATAACGGTTGAGTTATTTACCGACATCTGAAACTGCAAATGTTTGTATGTTTTACCGCGCTTTTTAGGAACAAAAACGAAATGAATCAGAAATGATATGAATCATCAGGATTCCCTTAAAACAATTTCTAACTGTCAACAAACTAGCATTTTTGTTGTATTATTGGCTGGTCTTGTTTGCAATTCAGTTATTCAAGTGCGTATAATATTAATTTTTTAAAAGATGAAATAGTTGATATGGTACTTATATTGGGGAGATCCAAAGAAATTGTTTATTAGTTTCCAGAGTTTACGCTGAATGTTTCCCCGACCGAAGATTACGACGAGGGAAGCTTACAACTAATGAAGATAACGAATTGGGTATAATAGCTTCTGTAGTAGAAAATCCGAACTGTAGCACCAGAGATGTAAGCCACCGAACAGACATAAGACAGTATTCTGTGTGGAAAATATTGAAAAAGTACACGTACCATCCCTACCACATTCAACTTCCATCAAATACTGCTTAATTATGACTTTCCACGTCAGTAATAAATAAATGCTCAAGCTAATTCCTTTAATTATATACGTTTTTCTGACGAAGTATCTTTTCATAAACACGGGAAAGTGAATCGTCACAATTTCCACTATTATTCAATGGACAATCCGTCATTTGTAAGAGAAGTGGATAATCAACGTCGATGATCCTTAAATGTTTGGGGAGGAATTGTAGGCGGACATGTCGTTGGTCCATACTTTTTTGAAGGACATCTGAATAGTCAAACTAACTACAATTTGTAAAACACAGTTTTTGGGATGTATTAGAAACTATTCCGTTAAACATTTATAGTTGTATTTGGTTATTTGCATATTTCAAAACGAAAAACTCAAGTCATATAAAACCACACAAACGTTTAGAGGTATGTAAAATCTTCTCCAAGCTGCTGTAATAAAGACATTAGGAAAAAATTGCACTATTATGTCACCCTGTATATCTATTTTTGTGTTAACGTCCAGGAAGGTTGCGACTCTTTCCGTTTTACAGAGAGTGCTAGATCTAATCTTATATTTTCACACAGGTTATCCATTACTGCTACGAAAAAGTAACGTGTAATGTGGGGCTGTAGATCGTGAGTTCAGCTAGTTTATTATTATCAACTTCAGACAAAGAACTAGAGGTGTCAATGTTTAAGTTTTAAAGTTATACTTATTTTGGTATAGTCAAATACACTTATACTGTTTTGAGTCAGAAACTAAACTTTTATAAACGTGAAATCATGACATAAAACTAGAGATTTGGATTTTAAAGCTGGATATTGCGGCTTTAAACTTGAACGGGAGATGTTGCGGTTCAAGTTGAAGTCTCATTTGGTTTCGTGTTCAAGTGTGAGATCTATGCTTAAGTGAAAATGGCAATACCAATCGATTTTTCGACTTTGCAGTTTACATGTCAAAATGAAAGTGGAAAACAGTTTGAAATCAATAATTCCGGTTAAACGACGGGATAATGCTTGAGATAAATAAATCAAGTAAAAACCTGCCCTTGCACAGTATCGTAAAATGACGTCTTAACATACTGGAACAAAAGTCAAGTGTCACGCCTGGATTAACTTCATGGCTTATAAGTTTTATTATAAACTTCCTTGATATATAGAGATTGTCCCAATTTTGTTTAGATTTCTAAACTGACAGGGTATGGAATCAATTTGGGGTTTCGCAGCAGGACAAGGTTGCTATTAAAATCTGAAATTGGGTTTTCGTTTAGGAAAGTTACATTGTCGAGCGTTACAGTTGGAAGGTTGGGTCAGCGATGTGGAAAAGCCTAAAGTAATGCACTCACCTTTCGGTCACTAGGAAACGCTCACAGAGAAAATTTGTAGCGTGGCCCGGCAGAATTAAAGTTAATAATGCACTTCTCATGTACTGGTTACAAAAGCGGATTGAAAATAGAAACAAAAAAGTTGGGCGACTAAATTCGCTTTTCCATGCTTTCGTTCGGCATGTCTGACCTGCTTAATTCTAACGCCATTTTCTAATTTCAGACCGCCTGCTTCTTCGTCGATAAGACACAAAGGGCAATCTAATTCGCGGGGAAGTGCAGAAGTTATAGAACACGATAATAACAATTAATGCAATTTAAGTCACTTAACATGCAAGCATCATTAACTTAACACCGTTTGAACAATTATCTTCATTATATTAAATGTTAAATTCCGCATGCCTGGAGCTTTCTCTGTGCTGCAGTTACGAGTTCCGAGCTCGTGCCGCCAATTCTAGGACCTCACAGGCCGAGGAAGTCAACGAAATTTAATCTAAGTAGAACTTTGCCTCGTAACAAAGAAACAAATTGTAAATTAATTATATTATCAACATCGAAAATTAAAGTGGTTTGGACCGCTCTGCGAAACGAACTTATAAGCGTATTATAGAAATAGGGCTGAAACACTTGGCTAAAGAGACAGATTAAATTGCATAGCTTTCAGATAATAGTACAATAATGGAATTGAAACCTCTTGTTGCTATTATAATCTTCTTAGGGTGTGGAACTTGAAAGTTTCCTATATTGCTTCGCTGTTATTACCCAAGTCCTCGCGTGATCCGTATCGTTCTTCTTCGCCAATACCAACATGTTAAGATTTTATAAGCTTAAAGTTTAACAGAACTGCGCGCAACATAATGTGAAAATGATAACCAACGTTGATCAAGGAAACGTATTATAAAGGAATTGTAACCTGAGTTTCGGTTTCTCGCGAAAACTTCCGAGATATTTTTTCAAAAAATTGGAGATGAATTTTTACACATTCAATTTTAGACTTGATTGATTATTAAAACCAGGTAGTTTCAATTTAACCAAATTTTGACAAATAGATTCTAAAACTAACGTCTGTCTAAGCTAAGTAAAAATAAATTTGAACTACGTATTTTATTTACAGAGTTCTTTAGAACTGAAATTTCAGTAGTGCGAAATGTTGTACGCAACAATGCAAACGTCAAAAGGTAATAACTATTTTACAATTGCAAAAGTCGCTTGTAAACACAGACCAATATAATACTTACTATATGAGATAACGATAAATCATTAGCATTTTAATATTAATAGTTATGGTTTTGTCATGGATTTATATATGGTTTAAAACACACGACGCCGTGCATTATTCGTGTGCTAACGCGTTTATTGTGAAATGAGTTAGTAGAATAGCATAACTAAATAAAATTACTGCTCATATTTTGTTGTAGATTGTACGTATTGGGATATAAAAAGTACAAATCGATCGATACTTCTAAATTTCGTGCTACGCATCAGTTCTCTATAAATTTACGCCGGGCGCTATATTACATGCGATACTGCTGCCGCAAGTTAAAATTTCCCAGGTTTGGATAAAAAATGTACTTAAACGGGAAAACGTATAGCATATAATACTTTATAGTTACTGCAAAGAATTACAGAAGGATTCTGAGTTTACTATTATTAAATAACTGAAATATAAATAACAAAAAAATCAATCTTAAAAGGAAACAAATTATAAAGATATGCTTTTCGCAGCTTTAATCTATAACCGAACTTCACTTTAGGTGAATTGCGAATAATCGTAAGCTTGGAGCACAACAATTAAGTTTGTATAAATACCTCTAATATTTTAAAAATACATGTAATGCAAATATCAGATAAAGGCAGTCAATTTAAAAAAATAATAATACTATACCAACATACAATGGTGTGAAAAAGTTCAGCGTCAGTTGCACAAATAAGACAAATTGCAGTTTTAACCCATTTTTGCAACTATTTTTTATTTCACCATTGTAGATATAAAGCAGGTACTTAAACACAATAATAGTCCAAATGTTAATCCATAAAAAACGTTTCTTACAATACACACTAATTAATTTTAAACTAAACTACTCAAAAATAAATAGGCATATTGTAATATAAAGCATATTATATGTTTGTATTTGCGGCTAGTGGTCGTCTATTATTGATAATTAGAGCAAGCGGCAATGTTGCATGTTAACAAACAAAAAAACCATAGACTCCAAATCACGCAGAGCGTAATTTCACGTGCCCTTTCACGCCTTAGAGAAACAGGTACGACTGCAAGAACCTCTGGAAGCGGATCTTTTAGCATCACAACACCTCGTGAGGATCGACTTCTGGTAATTAATGCAAGAATGCACCCCGTTTCAACTGCTCCACATCTACAGCAAGTGCTCCAGAATGGCAAATTGTGTATCCGATCAAACTGTGAGAAATCGATTGTTTGAGGTAGAACTAACTTCATACCGCCTCCTGAGATGCCCTACAAGAACTGTACTCAAGGAAGACACCGTGTGGAATGGTCAAGACGTAGGCTTCAAGAAGCGACACCGTGGCATGATATACTATTTTCGGACGAGTCCAAATATTGTCTCGTCATCGTACCTTTCCTCAGTATACGCAACCAGTCGTTGCTTTTGGTGATGGTGGTCTTGTGGTATGGGTTGGAATTTCTTTAGGGTGACGTTATGCCCAAGCGATCTTTATGGACCATGTGCGGAACCGTTGTAACGCTGTTGAACGGGAATACTTTTCTCGACGATAACGCAAGGCCGCATCGTGCGCGGGTTGTTTTAGAGATACTTCGAGATGAGGGAATAAACCATCTTGCTCTTCCTACGCTATCTCCAGACCTCGACCCCATCGAGCAAGCATGGGACCTTTTGCAGAGACAGCTAGATCATCATAATCCAAGACCTACTACTGTGTAACAGCTGAGGGATGCATTGCCGATACTGTGGCGTCAAATTCCACAAAAACATATTGATAATTGCATTGAGAGTATGCCAGCACGGTGGAGAGCAGGTATTACTGCTAGAGGATGTGCCACGCGGTATTAAAATTCAATAAATTTAAGTTAAGTGAAAGGCGACAATAACGATTTTCATTATAATATTGTCAAATTTCTTCTTTAAACGTACCTTTGTTGTAATTTTCATGTTCATTACATTTTGTTGTTTTGATAGTTTTTTATTATAAATGCAATTGGTGTTGATTTTAAGTGTCTTACACTGCAATATCCCTATTCATTTTTGAGTAATTTATTTTAGTACTTAATAAGCCATCCTTTGTTTTAATAACTAATTCACACCTTTTTGGCATAGAATTCTCCAGTTTTTGTAATTCTTCCTTCGTAATTCAGCAATACCAGGCATCAATTCGGGAATTGATTAATTACACATTTTTGGGGGTTCTTTCTTCAAATAATGTTAGAAATATTCTGCCATAAGTTTTCTACTTTATTGGTGGACAGAGTACGTGCCGTGTGTTACCAGCACCATTTCCAAAAGTGTCCTATTCATTCAAACGCGTCACAAGACTGAAAGACGAAGGTTTTGTCACGAAGTAACTCTTTTCTACTAAGCAGCATCTTCTCCCGTAGAACGTCTATGGATTTGGTAACATTCATCTTGCCAGATACAACATGCAGACTAGCAACACCTACAGTAGACATGCAGCCCCATATCATCATAGAGGTTGGATGTTCAATTGTTGGCAGAACACACTGTCGTGAAAATTGTTGTCCAAGAAATCTTCTAGCATAGTGTTTCCAGCATGATTGTTAATGTTAAAGGTAGATTTATCACTAAATAATACCTTCTGCTATTGTTCACACGGTGGAGCCTTTGTTTTTCTGATAGAACGGGATTTTTCTGTACTTTGCAACCCCTAAGTCCAGATTTAAGTCTCCCTCTTACAGTAGAAGTGCATACACATACACCAGTAGCTTCGAACCATATTTTGTTTAAATCTGTCGAATTAAGACTGCCTGGCTCGTCCTCCGCAATGCACTGTCGACTCTCACTAATGTTTTTTTTTTTTTTTGGACGGCCTTTTATCTTTAATTTTTCCAATCTTAGAATATTTTTTTTGATCACTCTAATGACTGAGGAACGATTGCACTGCACCTTCATAGCTATTTCACCACTGGAAGCGCCTTGTTTATGATGGAATATTATTTCATATCGTTTTTCATGCGATAATTTAAACGGTGTCTTTTCGGATGGCATTGTGTTACTGTTAAAGACATGCAAAATGCAACTGAATAATCCATCTGCAGATATATATATATATATATATATATATATATATATGCGCCTATTATGTAGGCAACCAACTATGCGACAACTAAAGCATGCTATGACCAAAACAATTAAATTAATTTAAGGTTAAAAAATAGAATTAGTCTTTATTTAGTGTCTTCTTGAGTATTTGATACAACCATGTACAGTAAAGACGAAAAAGTGGAAATTCTAAGGTGGTATCAGAATAGTAACAGCTTCACAACCGTGAGAGACTTATTTTCACTAAAATATCCAGAAAGACCTATTCCTTGTATTCCAACCATACAAACAATTGTTAGAAAATTTAAATGAGAGGGATGAGTAATAAATTCCCATAAAATAAGAACTAAAAGTAATCACGTTTTAACCGAAGAAATGAAATTAAATATTTTATTCTACGTTGAAGAAATCATAATTAATAGTTATAACAGAAAATAATAATTTAAAAAAGTCTGCGATGGTCGGGAATCGAACTCGGATCAACTGTTTGGAAGGCACCTATCATAACCATTACACCAGCTCGCGGCTGATGTATTGCTGTTGTACAAAGGAAATATAATGTTCACAGACCTTACAGAAACATCACCCTGTTGATTTTTGTATTTACATAGGCAATGTATACTAAAAAGAAAAATTCCCTGTATATACTTATAACATAATAAGTATTTCTCCTAATTATGCATTTAAGTTTCACGTTAAATCCTTTTTAATGATCTCATTAGAAAATGCACGAATAACTGATCATCGATATTAGAAGAGAACTTACCTTAATTGTTTTCTATGGTGTTCTAACTACCTAATTAAGAGATAAATTGTTAACATATTCATTAAAATCAAATATTTAAAGGTAAATCACTGTCATTTTAGATTTTCAGAACGAATATGAGATATGTGTTTTCATAAATTGTTGAAATTAATTAAAAATAATTAATACTACTATTACACAAAATAAACTTCCATAAAACTTGGGTCTACGAATTGGAGTGATCCTTTTTTCGTTTACAAAGGGAACATTATATTCTATTTAATTTTATTAAAAATATAAGATTATTGTATAGTTACTATAATATGGTATGTATACGCATTCCACAGATTGATAAGTATTATACTCGCTTGTAAAGCACTTTCAATTTATCAATAGATAATAAACTGACAAGTAAATTTAAAGCACAAATATCAACACTATAATTGAGTTCCTATTAGTAACGATTTCTAGTGGTATTGGAAAGATTTATGTTCGATTGCTTTTAAACTGTTTAAAGATTCACTATCTCTCTGGAATGCCTCTGCATATGTAGAACACAAGAGTTCTGCAATTTTCAGGATAAATATCTAGATAGACTCCGTACACACTATCTCGATAAGGAAACAATAAAGAAGCTTTAACTTTCTGTATAAACTTTGTTGTAATATTTTTACGGTGCATAATTTTTAAGTCACTTGTGTTGTTTAAAAGCTGCATCTCTGGGAGAAATTATTAATCTAATATTGTACGTTAGTTACATTGTTTTAAATGTTAATTATCTACTCTTTTAAGGGAACTTGGTGATTAAATCAACCTTTGATGGTATTAGAGAACAATGTGTCTTCTTCACTAATATTTGGAATGATATTTTGCTATATATGTTGTACAGTTAAAAAGTGTGGTGGTAGCTCGGTTGGCAGAAAACTAACCGCTTGTAACGCTTCGCGCCTGATTGGTTTGCAACTTATTTTGCTGGTTCGCATATGATTGATTGAGTTTGCGCGTTCCTAGCTGCGCGAGTTGATTCTTAGAAAACTTTCACTTCCGGTAATGATCTTCCTGTGATCTTTAGAATTGATTGAACGTCGATATAGATTGCTCCGTTTAAGTATATTTTACTTGAGAGTTCTTCTCTATTTATTGAGTGAATCTTTATATACATCGTAATCCGTTGTGAATTGTGGATTCTCGGTGTAGGTCCTTGACCGATTTTTGATCTTCGTTTGATCTTTTGTTCCCGTCAATCGGATTTTTCGATTGGTAAGTCATCCATCTTTATTTGAACATGCTAGCCTAACGCATTCTTTATTTATTAATTTAGACAACAAGTTGGGGGCTGTGAGCTTAATTTAAACAACCAGTTGGGGCTGTAAGCTTTCGCCACAGTTACGTTTTGAATTGCTGAATTCGCTGTCTGCGAGAAATTGGAACTCAAAGCCGTACCGATCGACACATCTAGGGCACGTGTGAACGTGAAGCCGCTACGGGATTTTCCGCTCAGATGGAAGCATTCAGGAAAGTGATTTCAATTCGTATTATTTATTAATTTTGGAGTCGAGTTAATTGCTCGTTGTTTAATTTGTACTGCTGCCGAGTTATAATTTAATTTTCAAATTCTTTCACGTGTTTGTGAACCATTGTTTATCTTAATACTTTTGTATATTAGCTTGTTACGTATTTCGTGCATATTAACGTAAATTTCACTTGATATATACAGGGTACGTCATCTGGAGCTGTAATATTGCGTTTATACGGATTTGTATCTCGGATATTTTATGTTTACAGAGCGCTTATATCTATTGAAAGTACTTTCAGCGGATAGGGTGTATTTTGCTTCTTTAACGCCGTTTTAATTTTCAAACGCAGTATTTTTACCTTGCTCGTTTATTTCAATTTTATTTAACACTATATTAAGTGAATGGTACGGGTGATGTGTACGTATACAGGGTTCTAGTGCATATTAGCACAGTTATTGTATATGTTACTGGGGAATTTACTTTATTGGTGTTTCTTTTTTTTGCATCATTAAATTACCGTTGTTGCAATTGGGCTTATTATTTATTGTTACCCTATCTCTGATAATTTTGTAAAGACGAAGCAATTAGGTAAGTGAAGAACCTGAGGTCCAGCTTACTAAATCTACATCTGGATTATTATCAGCGTAATCTTTCAAGCTGGTGGCGCCCTTTACAGGTGATTGACGAGTAGTTAATTACATTATTTATTTGACTTTATTTGAGAACCGCCCATCTTCGATTGAGGTTCCGGGAGGCTGATATTAATCAACGATTTACTTATCTAATTTACAGGAATTTCCTTAGGAAATTATTTGAAGGCGTCATACGCTATCTGTGCAAGACGGCGACATTTATGCCGCAACCCATTGTACACTGTACTCAATGCGTTTGACAATCTTGCCAACTACCTTCTCTTGAATTTATATTGTTCGGGTTCTTAGGTAGGTCCTCCATGCTCTTATCTTAGCTAAGGAGAAGCATAGAAGACTAAAAAAAACCGGCGCCAAGCAGTGGAATGTAAAGGCTGTTGAGGAACGAACCATTTTAAATGCATGATATCTAAATTTAAGAAGTAGATAACACACCATACTTTACATTGACAACTGTACGTACTGAGTACGGGCCTACCATTCCAAAAATAAGCAACCCAAAGTACACATTATAATATGGTACATCTAAATTTTGATTGATGGTATTATGGATTGGAAATGTTTGTTTGATATGGTTGACAGTTTTCTCTACTGTCTCCTGAATCACACAATTATTATGTAAATTAAATATACATTGTTTCAAAATTATATTGTTCTGTGAAATGTATTATGTATGGGCCATTTATTATTATAATTTGTATTTTTAAAATAAACACCTATTTGGCATGACATAGATTGCTTCGAAATTTTAAAATTATCCTAAACAATGTAACGTTTCTAAATGTGAAAATACGTAATCTATCAGAAAGTGAACTACATTTTGGTAATACTTTGTGTCATCAAATATAGGTAATAAATATAAATTTTGAAGTATAAATACATCTTTTTGTTTGAATAACTTATATATTCGATATTTAGAAATTTACAATATTTATACTTATTTATACTACAATTACTGAAATATAAGTAAATTGATAGTATACATATTACGTCTATAGAGTTTTAACAATAAAAGAATTTTCTACAACAAAATTTATTACTATACAATCCATTTAAGGATGCCCGATAAAGATAATTTACAATATAATACATCTGTCTGATTTTTCAAGAATATTTATTGTTTTTAATGGAATCGCAGTAGGCTCCATGCGTTTCTAAAATGTCCAACGATGTAATTGATGCGAATAAGGTTAATCCATAACTTGCTTTTAATAAAGCTTCTTCTTATAGAAACCCGTCCGAAAATCCTTGACGGTCTAAGCAACACGCATTTAACCCATAATAATGTAATAAAAATTTCTTCATCTTCGTATAACCATTGTTTAGAAAATTCAGCTGGGTACCTTCTGTCATGCTTATAAAATTTCTACAAAGCCTTTAAAGTAGATTCAAAACATGAAAGCAGCAATAAAAATGCATGCAACCGTTAATTAAAAATATGTATCGTTACAGAATTATAGCATGTTTTATGTTCTAATAGTCTGCCGCAGTACGAGAACCACTGAAATACTGAATGGAA
>JABXWE010039457.1:0-12513 GCA_014611495.1 Limonius californicus
TATAAGGTATGGGAAAGTAAAAATTGATAGCTGGGTGTATGACTGACGGATTGATTATTGTGATTTTTGACACTTAAAAAGTCACTTTTCTAATATTTTCGTAAAACTTCTGCTTACTCATTATTTATTAGTTATTCGCTGTTATTATTGTTCTAAGTTACTTTGTTCCTTGTTTGTTTCTTCTGTTTTGTGTTTTTGGTTTTGAGAAAAATCATGGGTTACAGTTTTCCTGAGTACACAGATATGTATTTGATATTTGGCGAATGTGGCGGTAAATAATTTTCATCGAGCTTCAAATTTATATGCCAAACGTTATGTACACAGGAGACATCCTAATGCTCAAAGACTAGATTAGCGCTTAAGAGAAACAGGAAGAATGGAACCTGTGCAGGGAGTTGGTGGAAGACCACGACATGTATTACCACCCGGAATAGAAGAGAACATCTTAGAGGTATTTGAAGACGAACCTCGACAAAGTACCCGTTCTGTAGCTTGAAGACTTGATATTAGCCATACTGTTGTACATCGACAGTTAAGAGAAAATCTCTTACATCCGTTCCACTTCCAGCGAGTCCATGGGTTGCTTCCGGAAGATTATTCGCGACGGATAGAGTTCTGCAGATGGTTATTACGGCAACAAGTAGTCAACCCGGCTTTCAGTGAAAACATTTTATGGACGGATGAAGCCAGATTTGCCCGTAACGTAATGTTTAATATGCACAATATGCACCACTGGGCCGATGAAAACCGTCATATCTTGCTTCAAAATAATCACCAGTTTAGATGCAGCGTCAATGTATTGACTGGAATTATCGGAAATACACTAATAGGGCCACACATTTTGCCTCGTCGATTAAACGCCGAAAATTTTGTCTATTTTTTAAACAACGATTTTCCAAGGTTATTGGAGGAAGTACCGTTACTTGTCAGGAGAGTCATGTGGCCTCAGTTAGATGAAGCTTCAGCCCACTGGGGGCTTCAAACTAGGGATTGGTTAAACCAAAACTTTCCAGAGCGATAGATCGGGCACAATACTCCTATATCATGGCGCGTAAGAAGTCCCGACCTAAATGTCCTAGATTTTTACTTTCCCATACCTTATAGGTATAGGGTAAGTATTGAAATCATGAAAATTTTCGAAATCGAGATTTTAACGGAAATATCCGTTTTGGGTCCCTAGGAACCCAAAAAAGTGGTTTTTAAAAAATGTCTGTCTGTGGGTGGGTATGTACGTATGTACGTATGTACGTATGTGACGCTCCTACAGCCGAAAGTATTGCTCCGATTTTGATGCGCTTTGGAATGCGGGGGTGTATCGAAAATTCATCGAAAAAATAAGCTTTTCAAAAAAATCCGAAACCGGAAGCGGAAGTTACGCATGTTTTTTTGGTATCACTTTTTTCGTGATTACAATTTTGAAACTTTTATAACGGATAACGATAGAGGGTCATAAGGCAAATCTGTTAGTTTTTTGCCGAACTCGCTAGCTTTAAACTGAAGGGCGCTATGATTTTTTGAAATTTTTGAGTTTAACGCCCAATTACTCGAAAACGGATGAATCGATTCAAATGATTTTTATTTTCTGAATAGTATATGAAGGGTAAAATGAGGTGATATAAAAAGTTTTTTGAAAAATTATAAGGGGCCTAAATTACGAATTTTCAAAATTTTGGAAATTTTCAAAAAATTATTTCTCAAAAACTGCTCCAATGAATTTTTTTAAATTTCATATGTCGATAGACCTCGCAAGGGGCTATCGATATGTTTTTTTGAAGAACTCCGTAATTTTCCTGTGGCGCCCTCTACGAAGCTTGGAAGTTTGAAACTTCAAACTCCTTTAATTAATAAACGAAAAAAAGATAGGAAGCTGGGGTTTTCACTGAATCGCTCAGTACGTAATGGAGCATATGAATATGCAAAGAAATATTACACTCGTGGATATATGTAAACGCACCGGCCCCCTCCCCCCTCTTTTTTAGAAAAATATTTTTTTTATTCTAACGGTTGTTATTTGTTTGCGTCAAAGAATCTTTTTCCGCGAAAATAAAAAAATGGATTTTTTATGCCCTACAAAATATAATTTCCAGGGACTTAGAAAATTTTACCTCGGTAGCAATGGCGATCGGTACTAGTTAGACCGCGCGACGTATATAGTAGAGAATGAAGTATGCCTGGTTGCATATTAAAAGGAAATTAAGGGGCACCGCAGATATTTGGCGGGACTTCTTACAAGCCTTGTAAGTCTATTCGTTACGAGGCAAGGTTTTAGGATAGCACTTGAACAACCGTTTTGAGGAAAATATCTCTACTGTTGAATAAAGATGATATGAACAGTTTCCAGTATGGGAAAGTCCAGGGAGGCAGTCGCGTCCACTTATTTCTTTTGGGGCACTGTAAAAACTCTTGTTTATGAAGTAGAAATTGAAACCGAAGAACAACTTATTGAACGGATAAATAATGCAGTTAGAGAAATGTACCAAATGTTTAGAAGTTACAGGTGCTCATTTTGAACAGCTATTGTAACCAAAAAAGGAATTAATAAAACGTATTCAATCTTGAGTTGTAAATTATTTCAATATCCATGAAAAACATGAACACATACTTGATTTAATTACAGATTCACAAACATATACGATCAAGGGTAACTAAATGCACGTCTCTTAACTTTAAATTATACAGCGTTACCAAATTAAAAAACCTTCAAGTGCTTATAATTTAAAAACTCTTCGTCTAAGACCAAATTGGTGTTAGGAGTTTTTGCTTGTGTTTCAACGTATACTTGCGTGGTGTAATTATTAGCCGCACGTTTTAATACAACCTGTATATTCTGTATAATAATGGCACAATCTATTCCTTTAGCTGTATGTATTTCGTTGACTAACTTACATATTTAAACCGAATACAGTACAGTCGCGATAACCCGAACAGCGGTCGATACGAGTTTTCTTGTCCCAATACTTCGAAAAAATCATGCTAATCCGAACAGCGCCTTTGATTTCAGTGTTGCACACACCGCATTTTCCTAGAGATTAAGTGTCATCGGGGATTTACACAAGTTACGCGTTTTAAACAACAGAAAGACGAACTACCGACGCATAATTACAGCTGAAACACAATACAATATAGACGGTACTTCCCCAATAAACAGCCCAGTAATACATATAGAAATGTAAATGGCAATTCTAAACTGCACCCTTCAGTTCAATTAAAACAATAGTTTCGTCGTTTCGTGTCATGTAAGCACCAGCACTATGTCGAGACGTAAACATACTACTTGTTTTTGTTTTAATCAAGTCTATTTTTGTAATCCGAAAATCCGCTAATCCGAACACGCGTGGTGTTCGGATTTGCGGATTTTGACCAAGTGGGTCTCATTTAATTTAGATTATCGCGACTGTACTGTAATTCTATTCCATGCCATTCGTAAGAAACTAGTTAAGACAAACTTAAGTAATAAATAAACAGGCCATTCTGCATATAATAAAATAGTATATTCTTCAACGAGTGTAGAATGACAGCTATTATTCACAAGAATGAAAATTCTGTCACGAGCCGAAGGCGAGTGACAGAATCATCCGAGTGAATAACAGCTATTCTACACGAGTAGGAGACTTTCTCTACAACTATTTCATAGGAAGTTACAAGTTTTGGTCCGAATCAATATAACAAAAATTTTGCTTTAGATGGACGTATGTCGGTTCACTAGCCACAACAATTTTACGCCGTGTACACCATTGTTTCTGCGATTTTTTCGGCAGTAAATTAATACACGTCGTTTTCGAGGTATCCGTTATTTCTGGTGGCGCACACATCTCAGCGTTTTCGCTGTCTGAATTATTCATACCTAGTTCTTACTGTTTTTACGAATACGAAAAGTTAAAACTGTTTTTGACAGTTACTTCAAAAACAAGTGGGAGATCCCAAGCGCTAACATGCCACGCCCACAAGCTTCCGGTTCCGCAATTTATCGTTGGATTCTGATACAGAATCCCACCGACATAGAGATCAGAATCCAACGGAAATGGAGAATATCTATCATTCTTCAACTAAAAAGGTATATGTAACGAATACATTATATTATAGTCGTAGAGAAAATGATATTACCATGTTGCAATCAGTAAAATTTAACAAGAATAAAAAGTAAAACTCGTTAAGCTAATTTCAGCATCAGTCTTAACGTATGTCCTGTATCATTACGTTAGAAATTAAATGGGCTCTCTTTTTGGAAGCGTACATATCAATACGATTGCTTTAGCACAAATACATCATAAATTTGAACTTCCTACTACACATGATCTACATATGAATTTAATTAATACACATTATTTCTAATAAAATTCCCTATAAATTGCTATCAGGTTACATAAAAATGAAAAAGGCTACATTTTCGGTGACTTTTGTATTCCCACCGTCACTACACTCTTATACTAAAGTTATCATTATAAATTACTGTGAAATCAATTTTATGTTTGTTCTACTAGTAAACTTACCAGCAATTCGCAGTACTGCTCTGTCTGCGCTATCGAGCGCTAACACGGACAAGGGCTGTTCCCGAGTCCATTCTTGCAGAGTTGGGTCTTTCTCGAACTCCATTTTGCTTCATACTCTTTCCTGGAACACAAAAGCGACATTAAAATGTGACAGTAATACATATCTTCTACATTGTAGGGAAACTATGTATGTCATAAACACAAATGTCTGTGATGCTGCTTCGTCTAATTTTTGTCTGTCTATAATCAAACTGACATGGTATATTTTACACTTTTCAAACTTTCCGCATTAAAGGTCTTAATCCGTATATCTGCATAATTTAATATACAACACCGGTTGTAGTCATACTAACTAAATATGTTTTTCCTTCTCGTCATAAATTTTTACCGTTCTATACTTTTTTCCATTGGTGACGGTAACTAGATTTCTAAACAAGCTCATCACTCGAAATTTTCCAAATACAAAGTCATAATTCCAGAATGTTTCTATCATGTCCAAGAAATATCTTCTGAATATAAAAAATACGTCAACGGAAATTCCGCAAAAGAGATTTAATATTAGTATCTTCCCTAAGGAAACTGTTCAGTAATTCAGGAAGTTTTAACATTCGTTCTTGAAATGGCTGTAGTTGCAAAGTTTTAGTTGACGCGTTCTACAAATTGGTTCTAAACTGCTAACTAAAAAGATAACTATAATTTTGTCACCACAGCAATCTCCTTCAAAATATTCAAATGAAACTTTGGTGAACATAAATAATTCGTCTTGCAAAAACACGAATTATGCGGCCAAATAGTTGTTGCCCACATTATAAAACTTTTGTATAGATCCCGCATGTACTAGAATAATCGCACTATTAAAGGAATGGGTTTATATGATATCATAAAATTATTATTTTAAATTAGAAAAATGTATAGTGGTTTAATTACTGAGCAGAGGAGAGAGCAAAATGCAAAGTTAGATTTTGTAAATGTTATTGATTAGAATTGGTATCTGATTGAAGAGGCAAGATGTATGTCGGTGTTCTTGTAGCACAATTCATTGCTAGCCATACAACCACAACCAAATACAAAACTAATAAACAAAATACTATACACACAGCGAACTTTGAGAGCACAAGATAATATAGGTTATATTCCAATCATTAATTAAATAAACCATAGGAAGTGCAGCCAGTAGAAGCCCTGTAGTAACCTTGGTACTCAAGAAAAATTTTAATCCATTTCATTAGTCAATAAAATCCCATTATTTTAGCTTGAAAATCTACATAATATACTGATCAAAACTGTGCATAGAAGAAGTAATTGTGTTTCAACAAAGCATGGAGGATAAAAATGTGGTTTATTAATGTTTTTTTTTCCGAAACCGTGAGCTGCAAAGCACTGTAAGCTTGATGTTTGGCTTGCGCACTTAAATATGACTACTCTTTAGAATTTTGATCAGAAGGATCTAAGGGGATTCTAAACCGACCTGGCGAACACATATTAAATGTACCATCGCCAAACGATTATATTTGTGCTTCTATCCTTCTTGAGAGAACTACAGGCAATGTAAAAGACAATAAGTAGAGTAGAATATACGACCAAATAAAACTCACTAAATTAAGTCCATATATAGCCGTAAATTGAGTTTTCTGCATTTTTACACTGTTCTTGGTAATTTTTTATCATCAGTTGATGACAATAGAAAACGCTAATTTTAATTTATTTTTAGTAGCCTCTTAATATTAAAATCAACGTAGTATAATACGTTTTATTTTTATGATCAATAATGATCAATAATTAAATATTATTATTATACTCATATTCCCTTTTACCTATTCGGTGTCGGGTTTACATTTTACATTACTTTATACATTTTGTATTATATATTTACGTTATATTTCATTTCGTATCTATAAATGTTTTCCATTCTTTTCTGTTTTGCGCTAAGTTTTTTGCTTCTTCCCATGTTTTTCCTCTATCTTGAAGTATTCTGCTTGTATCTTGATTCCATGTTTTTCTTGGTCTTCCTCTTTTCCTCTTTGTCTGTGGTCTCGCTTCGTATACTAATTTTACTTGTCTGTTATCGTTCATTCGTTGTATATGTCCCCACCAACTAAGTTGTCTCTGTTCGATAAAGTGCATTACTGGTTTTACTCCTAGTTTTTCCCTTATTTGTGTATTCCTGATCCTGTCCTCTCTGTTCACTCCTATTACTCGTCTCAGGTATTTCATTTCTATTGCTTGTATTTTGTTTCTTTGTCTGTTTGAGAGTTTCCACGATTCGCATCCATAGATTAGTACTGGTCTATATATCGTGTTAAAAACTTTTATTTTTGTCTGCTTAGCTATTTCTTTTTTATTTATGAATTTTTGGTTCATTGCGTAGTATAGTTTTATTGTTTTGTCGATTGTTTCACTTATTTCCGCTTCTTGTTTTCCTGTTCTATCTAAGGATACCCCCAAGTATTTGAATTCTTCTACTTGTTCTATTTTGACATTGCCTATTTCAATATTTGTTTTTATGTCTTTATCTCCTATTACCATTATTTTCGTTTTGTTTATGTTTATTTCCATGCCTTCTTCTTCCATTGTCTCTTTCCATATGTTTAGGTTTTCTTGTAATTTCTTTTCGCTTCCCGCGGTTATCATCCACCATCCGCGAATACTCCTGCTGTTATCTCTACTCTTTCCAGGTTTCTATATCCAATGAATAGTTTATTTGCTTTTTGTTCACTTTTCTTGATAATCCCATCCATATGCACATTGAATAAGGTTGGGCTTAATCCTCCTCCCTGTCGTAGTCCCATTTCTTTTTTAAATCCTTCTGATTTCATGTTATTATTTATTATGTAATTTGTGTTGTTTTTATATAGATCTTGAATCACTTTTATTGTTTTATTGTTTATTCCCTTTTCCTTAAGTCCCTTCCATACTTTTCCTCTCGGTACTGTGTCGAGAACTTTTTGTAGATCTATGAAAGTTAGGTAAATATTTTTATTTTGAGGTTGTTTTTCCTCTATTATTTGTTTTATTGTAAAGATATGATCTTGGGTGATTCTTCCAGGTCTGAATCCGCTTTGTGGCTCTGCTAGTTGTTGTTCTAGGATTATCTTTAATCTATTATTGATAATTTGTTCGTATATCTTCACTATTGTGTTCATTAGTGTTATTCCTCTATAGTTTTCGCATGTTCGTCTCTTCTGAGATTTTTCGTTTTTCCATGCTTTGTTTATTATTTATAGAAGGGTTTCTGTCCCCGCCTCTCCCAAATTCTTTATCATTTCTGTGGTGATTTTGTCTTTTCCTGGTATTTTGCCGTTTTTTAGTTTTTTTATTACGTTTTTCAGCTCATCCATTTTTATTTCTTCCGTTTCTTCTTCTTCTCTCTGGTTTTCTATTTCGGTTTCGTTTGTATTCTCTTCATTATTTTGTCTTTGATGTCCTAGTAGTTCCGTGAAGTATTCTCTCCATCTTTCCGTTATATCTTTTTATTTGTTAGTATTTCTTGATTTTTATTTTTTATGTATATTTCTTGTGTTGGTTGATTGTTTGTTCTAAGTGTTTTTAGTACCTTATAGAATAGTTTCTGATTTCCACTACTATCTTTTGCCATTACCGATATACCGATATAGACCTCAAAATTGCAGACATGAACTTCCTATCTCGCTTAGTTTCCTCATAAGAGCCAGTTAAAGAATTCGAAACCTGGCAACACTGTTGAAGATACTTAGAAAAAACTAAAATCAGTAGGCCAACAGTTAAAATGTTTAAAGTAAAAATTAGGATACAGTGCTTTGTAAAAAAATAACTTATTTCACAGAACATGTTCAAAACTTCTGCCACCAGCATTTGACTGCCCTTGTAACGATGGCCTGTTGGACACGTTGGAGCATTGCTTCGTTAACGGTTGCTGCTGCTTCACGAATACGAAGTACTAGCTCTTTTTAATTTTCAATTGACGTCACATACACCATGTTTTTCAAATGGCCTCACAAGAAGAAATCCAGTAGTGTTAAATCTGGGCTTCTTGGAGGCCAGACCACTGTACTTCCGCGGCCGGTCCATTTTCTTGGATAAAATTCCCTAAGCCAGTTTCTCGTTCTAGCCGGATATTGAGATAGCACCCCGTCTAACTGCATCCAGATATCGCAGCGAACCAATAAAGGGATATCTTCTAATAATGTTGGGAGTTCGTCGTTTAGAAAATTCAAATAATTGTTAGCATTCAATCGCTGATGTACTACAAAACGACCTACCATTTTGTTATCTACGATTTCTGCCCGTACATTAACCGCAAACCTAACTTGATAATTCCCTTTATACATGGTGTGGGGATTTTCATGGGCCCAAATATGTTGATCGCAGAATTTAAAAATTACCAGATCAAGAACCTCCTCTTCTAAGTTATTGTCTCTAACAGTTCTTGGTGGAACTCTATCCCAATTTTGAACTGGAAGGATATTTCCAGTATCTCGAAATCTGTAATTTGCAGCTCGAACTACCACGTAGCTTGGACGTCTTCTAGGTATTATCAAAACGCTGAGCGTAAACCCTAGCAGCCTCATTGCAGTTTCCCTCACTTCCGCAAGAATCCAAATCATATCCACGTACTCGTTTATAGCAAAAGTTTACCTGAAGCTTTTAAGGTATTTTTGTATACAAAATGCATGGGAAATTATATTTTTCGAAATACATACATAGATACATGTTAACATACTTTGGATAAAAACGTTAACTCATATTATTACTATTAGCTTTTACTTACGTCCTTTGGTCTAATAGAAAAAGTGTTTCCATTAAAATTTAGCAAATATACTACAATTTACAGCCATAACTAAAACGTCCGAAAATATACAATTATGGCAATTTTTTTTCATTTACCCGTACATTTTGTATGTGACTTCTTTGGCAAATCGAGTATTATGATATTCGATATTTACACATAAATAATATTCTGTATTATGTTTTGAATTTACAGTTTATGGTACAGTTTCCTTATATACTAAAAACTATTTACGACTACTGAAAACAGCAGCACTGATAATAATTTGAAATTGTATTTGAGTTCAGCGACCTCTATCTGCCATAATTGTGTGTTCAAAACACTGTTTGGTATTTTAAATATTGCAAATTTTCAGCTAGACTTCAACATTCAAACAAATAAAAAAAATACAGAGACTTACTAACAACCGATAAATTTTGGGGAATTAGAAACCTTTAATGGTTAGGTTTGGCGAAATATGACCTTCTGAAAAAATATAACATGAAAACCAAGTTTCTGCAGGGAAGGCGTTAAATGTTTAAGGGGTATCTAGTAGAATCGAACACATTAATTGACATTAATCAATTATTTGCAATATATGTCGTTCAGTTTAATTTAACTTAAAAATACAGAAGCTCTTAGCTTAACTCCTTCAAACTTCAACAAATTGAAATAATAAGAACTAGGGTATATCTGCGGGAAAACATACACTTTTTCCGGTAAACCAAAAACAGAAAAAAATCCCGTATAACATTTCTACACTGTATGCCATATGTTGATGTTTAATTAAAAGTTTTCGTTTAAGTTTTAGGGTTGATGTCCCGAGTTATATCCGAGGTCTGTTCAGTTGAAACCTATCTTTGCTTTATACAAAATGTATTCAACAATTTAATTACAAATAATTACCGTCACAGTTAAGGCACCTATCCCATTGTTTTACTAACCGACGTACGTACGTATACCCTGCTCATAAAATTCTTATGGCTGCTGATTGAAGAAGTCTTCCACAGCTATCTATACTTCTGTGTCAGACTCAAAATGCCGACATTTTAAAGCCTTTTTCAACGGTCCAAAAATATGGAAATAGCAAGGCGATAAATCCGGGCTATAGGGTGGATGCTCTGAAACCCCCCATTTCTTTCGTTGACGTTTCCTTTTACCACATTAGCAACATCATGCCTAGCACTGTCGAGCAGCAAAATGACCCCACGCGTAAGTTTTCCTGGACGTTTCCATTTTATTGTTTGATGAAGCTTGTTCAAAGTTTCATTGTACAGATTTGCATTGATATTTACTCCAGGTTCCTTAAACTCTATTAACAAGGGTCCTCCATGGTCGAAAAGAATGTTAACATCACCTTGCCTGCAAAAGGTTGAGCTTTAAACTTCTTCGGCGGTGGTAAATTTGCAAGTTTCCACTGCATCGACGATAACTTACTGGATGGCTCGTAGTAATGGCATCAAATTACATCACCATTAACTATTGACAGAAGAAAGTCATCACCGTTTTGTCTACAGTCTGTGAGGTCTTGCAGAGATAAGCCCATTCTTAAACGTTTTTGTTCATTAGACAAGAGAGGAGGAATCCATTGCGAACAAACTTTGCTGTAACCCAGATTACGAACAATACTATGGACAGATCCTATACTCGCACCAACAATTTCTGAAACTTATCTAAATGAAATTCGACGATTTTCTCTAATAAGGCCTTCTACACATGCCGTATTGTTTTCTGTTAATGCAGTACACCGTGCACCTGGTCGCGGCTCATCCATAGTCCCCTCCTTTCCATTCATAAATTTTGGGCACCATTCCTTCACAGTTGGGTACGCAATATATGCATTTCCATACACTACTTGCATTCGCGTATGAATCTGCAATGGCTGTACACCCTCAGCGCATAAAAATTGTAGGACCGCACGCTGATCAAACTTGAACGGATTTTCAACAACAAACCAGCCATTTCAAAATCGAAGTTTTAAAAGTCAGAATCAGATCCAAACGCCAGAAATCTACTAATCTGTCGGTTACAATCACTACTAACATTAACAAACGTCATTTGAATTATTGCATTTGTTTTCAAGGCTAAGTTGATGAAAGATGGGTTTCAGTTGAACAAGCCTCATACAATCACAGTTTCATCTAAGGTTGCTGAGAAAGCCTTCGGGCATATGATTACATAACGCAAACTTAAATATACGGGTATAGTGTGTGTACTCGTGCTTTAATTTATCCTGAAAGTATGCTTCACATGCTATGAAACACTCCGTACAAAATAACAGAACCCAAAAGTGCATTTTTAAACAAACAAGTTTATATTTCCTTTTCATTTTACACCCTCGAGAGTATTGTGGATGTAATCCATTAAACTAATCAATTTTTCCATTGGTTTTGCAGAATATTACTGGAGAGATTACAATGGAGTTATTCCAAGTGATGCGATACCAGGTGGCTTCGACAGGTCTGGAAGTCCCACTTACATTGGACAAATTACTTACCGAGGTCCGCGCTTACTTCCTGCAACCATATATAGGGGCTGTAACACTGCTCGTTCTACTGCGTACCAAAAAGAAGTAACTGACGACACTCATGTAAAGGTACGTCCAAGACACAAAAGAAAATATATTTTCGTATTTAAATATAAATATTTACGTTGTCGAAATAGTCCAACGAAGAATTCCAATAAATATTCCCAGTTCTACTTCTATTTGATGTTTCTCTTTAACATGTTTTGTTGTTACAGATCCTGTGCAGTAAAAATCAGCAACGGTACAGTTGGATACCTACAAGATATGAAGATTTACATCTTCTAGCGAATTGTCAGTTGGTTGTGGGAGGAATGGAAAAAGGGGACACTTTGTACGTAGGACGTGTTTATCACGATAGGAAGACCAGGATTGGGAAAATCTTTGAAAGTCATACTTATCACGAAGGCGTTGTCATCCCCTACAAAGGAAGAGAAGTTAAATATATGTCGTTTGAGGTGTTAGCATATAATTGTAGCGTAAATCAACTTTGTAATGTAGTTTCTGTCGAATCTTTTTAACACTTATCATGATTTTTGTCTAATCCAAAAATGTTTAAATCATTTTTGATTGATTATTTGTAAGATATTTTAGTGAAATGTTAGTTATCTAGTGATATAAAGTGTTGTACTTCCAAGTTAGACTAAAATACCTCTATAGTCTTACATACTTAGAAACAAGGTGGAATAACTGTATATATGCCATTACTTCAAAGCATTAAGAAGAAATCTTCGTATGTGTTTCATAAACTACGA
>JABXWE010039459.1:0-16155 GCA_014611495.1 Limonius californicus
CAGTCGTGAGAATTTTGAAGAAACATAAATTTCACGCATATCATTTATCAGTAGGACAGACACTGCACCCAGGAGACCATGCTGCAAGAATTGCCTTTTGTAATTGGTACATTAATATGATCCAACAAAATCCAGAGTTTCAAAATCAAATTTTATGGACTGATGAAACCAAATTTTCCAATTGCGGTATGTTCAATAGGCGCAATGAACATTTGTGGAAGCAGGAAAATCCTGGAAGACTTCACGAAAGAAGACCCCAAATAAAATTTGGATTTAATGTTTGGTGCGGAATTATTGGATCGCGAATTGTTGGGCCTTTCATTTACGACGAAAATTTGACAGGCCAGCGTTATCTTAATTTTTTACAAAATGAATTTCAAGATATGTTGGATGTCTTAGACTTGGAAACACGACGTAATTTACGCTGGTTTCAACACGATGGTGCTCCGCCGCACAACCAACTGCAAGTAAGAGAGTACATAAACCAACTGTTTCCAAATTCTTGGGATAGTTAGGAACGGGCCGGTCCTTTGGGCACCCAGATCGCCAGATCTTTCAATTTTGGATTTCTTTCTCTTCGGTGTTCTAAAAGATTTAGTTTATCAACCAACTTATGCGACAAAAGAAGAACTACGTGATGCTGTGGTACATGCCTTTCGCAATTTAGATGGTAGGAAAATACGGAAAGCTGTAAATTCTATTGGGAAAAGATGCCGCTTGTGTTTAAACAATAATGGTGGACAATTTGAACATTTGCGGAGATAGAATATTTTTACATGTAATTACTTCAAAGTAGAAATTTAAATGTAATAGTTCGTAGTTGCTATGCGTTGCTGTTCTATTTGAGACCCTAAAGTTTTTAGGTAAGATAATAAATCAGTAAAACTTTAAGAAAACAAAAATGTTTTTCATGGCTACCGCTGTTTTTGCTACTCTCAATAATACAAATAGTCCTGTATCGTGTTTATTTCTCAAAGTAGGTATAGCAAACCTTATATCGTTATAAAGAGAAAAATTAGTCCGTTTTGAAAATGTCAAAGCCAACTATGACTACCATTTAAAAAAATCCCTTTTTTGTTCATATCTAGTAAACTGTGGATTTTTTTCAAAAAACAAAAGATATCTTGCATGAGCTCTTAAAACAACAACTCTTTCCCCATTTAAGCGTTTTTCTATCTCTAATAGTTTTCGAGTTCCCAATGCTTAAAATGAAAAAAAACTCACCCTGTATATATATATATATACAGGGTGTTTCGAAATTCGCGCCCACGGACTGTGGGATGGTGTTATGCGACAAAAACTAAACAAAAAGTTTCTGTGCCATTTTTCCATCAGACCACTATTTTTCGAGCTAACGCGGTTTTAAAAATCTAAAAATCGCAGAAAAAAGTGTTGAATCTTAACTTATGAGTGTTTAATCAGTTGGTTAAACTTAATAATAACAAATTTTTAAAACAAAAGAAGGTACAAACTATAATTATGACGAGTACGTAATTACAACATTTGTTCAAAACATCCGCCTTCTGCTACTAAACAAGCACGTCGTTGGACTGCTCGAACAGAGTTGCGTACCATCTCCGGTGATATTTCTCGCGCTGCCTGGAACACGCGGTTTTGCAGCTCATTGAGATTGGCCACTGGCGGCCAGGCAATTGGACCGCCTCTGTCAATCCAGTGATCACGGAAATAATGGGCGAGGTAGTCACGTACAATTAACGCGAAATTAACATCCTATTTTGGCGTGTATTTAGAGCTACATCATTTAGGAATTCCGGGACATCTTGTTGCAGGAAATTTAAATAATTTTGCGCGTTTACGCGATTCGGCAATATGTGGATGAACTAAAAAGAGGGAATGGAATGGATAGAAATAAAAGAATAGGAAATTATGCTTAAATGTCTTACCAGTCGATCACCTAATAATCCACCCCATACATATAAACCGAAGCGGTGTTGGTGATTTCTAATCTTTGTTGAATGTGGATTTTCATTATCCCAAAGGTGCTCGTTGCGTACGTTGAAAATACCACCGCGTGTGAACAAACATTCGTCCGTCCAGATGAAGGAATCTCGGAAATTCAAGTCACGTTCGTGATGATCGAGGTACCATTCGCAATATCTACGTCTAACTGGACCATCATTATCTTGCAAGTGTTGCACCCTAGTATAGTGATACGGATGCTGTTGATCACGTTTTAGGGCACGCCACACGCGGATATGGTTAATTCCTAATTCTCTGCCAACGCATCTAGTGCTTCTTGAGGAATCATTTCTCATCAAATCAAGAGCTACATAATCATGTAGACGCTGACGACCAGCATTTACACGTGGTGGCACACATTCCCGTTAAACAGAATTCGGTCCTCTAATCTACTAAAAACTTTAGCATCTGGTAGCCGCCGCAGAGGATGTCGTACCGCGTATAAACGCACCGCTTGCCCTGCTCGATTATTACCAGCCCCAAGTGCCATCAGCATATCGTAATATTCTCGATTTGAATAATTATCGGCCATTATTTCGCAATTTGAATTGTACGATAAGAAAAGGTAAACATCAAACTCTTTACAATAAATTGTTTTGAACTATTTTTTGTTTTCTGACAGTTGTCATGGATTAATTTTAACCAATTGATCAAACATTTAAAATTGAAATTGAAGACCGTTTTCAACCATTTTCAGATTTTTCGAACAACGATAACTCGAAAACTGCCTGATCAAAAAATGGTAGAGGAACTTTTTGTTTAGTTTTTGTCGCATAACACCATCCCACAGTCCGTGGGCGCGAATTTCGAAACACCCTGTATATATACATATACAGGGTGTCACTAAATTGCCTTAAAAGCTTCAGGTAAACTTTTTATTTTAGAAATTCTTAAGACAAAAACAAAGACAAAACTGAAAGAAAAAATTTGCTCCGCAGCTTAGTTTTCTTGTAAGATGGTGTTAAACTTCATACATTTAGTGCAGAATATTAGCCAAATGGTTATAAGAAAGTAAATAAAACAAGCATTTGCTTAATGAGGAAACTTAAATTAATTCAAAACCGCTAATTAACATTGAATTAGCAATTTAGTTCGTCGTTTGGAATTACTGTTAAAAATCATACTTTTGGTAGAAGTACAATTTGACAACAACGTAGGTGCATGGGTACTGTGATAAAAATTACGAACATCTGTTGTTTGCATTTTGACACGTGTGTAAAGTAAATCAATTTTGAACTGACATTAAATTCGCCTTTAATTCGTGTTATTGAGTTCACTTGTGCCTTGACCATCATTATAGCGTATGCTATAAATGAGTACGTGGGTATAATTTGCGGAATGTGAGGGAAACTGCAATAAGGCTTCTAGGGTTTACGTTCAGCGTTTTCCTAATGGAAGGCATCCAAGCCACGTAGTAATTCGAGCTGCAAATCACAGATTTCGAGAAACTGGAAATATCCTTCCTTTTCAAAATTGGGATAGAGGTCGACCAAGAACTGTTAGAGACAATAACTTAGAAAAGGAGGTTCTTGATCTGGTAACTCAAGAACCAAGTATTAGTGTGCGTGCTGTTTCTAGATATGCTGACGCATCAAAAACCACTGTTCACACGATCATAGAGGATGATGGCCTTTATCCCTACCATAAAGACAGGGTGCAACATTTATTAGAGGAAGATTATGAAAACCGCATTACCTTCTGGTTACTGGTTGTTACGAAAACATAGAAGAAAACAAAGATTTGTAAATAATATTTTATTAACAGCTGAAGCCACTTTTACACGAAATGGCATCTTTAACTTCCACAATCAACATATTTGGGCCCATGAAAATCCCCACGCCATGCATAAAGGAAATTATAAAGTTAGACTTTCAGTCAACGTATGGTCAGGAATCGTAGATAACAAATTGGTAGGTCCTTTTGTACTACCTCAGCGATTAAATGCTAACAATTACTTGAATTGTCTAAGCAACGAACTCCCAGTATTGTTAAAAGATATCCCTTTATTGGTTAGCCGGGATATGTAGATGCAGTTAGACGGGGCGCCATCCCACTATGCGGCTAGAATGAGAAACTGGCTTAGGTGATTTTATCCAAGAAAATGGAAGGATGCGGAAGTACAGTGATCTGGCCTTCAAGAAGTCCAGATTTAACACCACTGGATTTCTTCTTGTGGGGTAATTTGAAAAACATGGTGTATGTGAGGAAAATTGAAAATGAAGAAGAGCTAGTACTTCGAATTCGTGAAGCAGCAGCAACGATTAATGCTCTAGCGTGTCCAGCAGGCCATTGTTACAAGGGCAGTGAAACGCCGTGAAGTTGGTGGCAGAAATTTTGAATATGTTCTGTGAAATAAGTTATTTTTTTTTTTTTAAGCACTGTATCCTAATTTTTACTTTAAACATTTCAACTGTTGGCCTACTGATTTTAGTTTCTTCTAAGTAGCTTCAACAGTTTGCCAAATTTCAGATTCTTTAACTGGCTCTTATGAGGAAACTAAGCGCGATAGGAAGTTCCTGTTTACAATTTTGAGGTCTATATCGGTTGTAGAAAAAGTTTACCTGAAGATTTTAAGGCAATGTAGGGACACCCTGTATATATATAATTTTCGGTTGCCTAGTCGTTTTAGGATCTCCTTAAGCACTAAAGCTTTGCTAAAGCTACAGCATTGTACCCGAAAAATGTGTGTATTTAAACAACAAAAAAAATAATATATTGCCTTTATCATTATTGCAGAATCTCTAAAAATTGCAAACCTCTAACAAATATGTACAAACTCCTATACGTCCAACGCAATCCAAAAGACGCATGTTATTTTAGGTTGACATGGTAAGCGGCGCTCCTGTGCAACTACACACTTGAAATCAATCGATTACGAACAAGCCACACGTAGTAGTTTACACAACCGGATTTGTAACACTACTATAGCAGGATCTTTTTTTAATTTTAAGAAACGTCAACAAGCTCTCAGGATCCCTTTTAAGAGCATATAAATTTGGTACATCCTCCAAAAATAGACCACCATTGTAGGAGCCGCTACAAATTGAGTTCTGGTCCTATATAGGATGTCACAATCTTTGTTGCATATGCACACATACACAAGCAAAGATTTTAAAGTCGCAGCTAACCGAAACACAACCAATATCACAGTATGTAGTAAGTATATCTGTCCCATAGGTGGGTAGACGGTAATATATAAGATTCTGTTTCTGCATATTTTAAAATTACTTTGATTTATACCGGGTGTTCACATACCGAGTGTTGCAATAACCTTCTGGTTTGTAAATGGAACTCCCTATATATTATGGCATTTTCTGCAAAGTAGCTTCATAACTGAACAAATTGATGCAAAGGCTATTTTCAACCGATCTACCGCTAGATGGAGTGGTCAACTTCAGATGGTTGAAGTGGCCAAACTGTTTGTGATACTGATATCGCGAAAAAAAATGTTTTTAGTGTATATTTGTGACAAAATTGTTGTTTGTTTTGCTTTACACAGGGTGTATTAACGTTAGCAAAACTTTTGAAGACTTGTTTTTGAATGCAACATTCTGTATATTTTGATCTTAGTGGATTAAGATTATTATAGGCTTCGATATAGTGCTGAGTTAAAACGATAAGGAGAATTCAAGGTTTTCAACTTTGTTTAACTGATTTTAATATTAAAAATTAAAAATAGCTTCTGTTCTATTTAAGACACAGGCACACGTATTGCCTGAGTGAGGAGCTATCTTTTGTCCACACGCCGATGGGACAGTCTGTATATATAAGAAAATTCTCATTATTAATTTTAACTCACCGTATAAAAAAGGAACCATGTTGAGTAAAACAAATAACTATCTTTCCCTTTCAACAGTATGAAGTGGATTAGAAGAAGCAGTGATACTAAGATTTCTCCAAAGAGAAACAACATTTGCCATCCAAATAATATGTTGAGAATTTTGGTCGCATTGCACATCTTACTGAAGGATATTCTTGCTATTCGAATCGTTTCTAGTTCTAAAAAACGATTTTTTGAATTCTTCTATGATGCTAAAGTAAAACTATAATGGTTTGCTTTGAACTTGGTGTCATCGGTTCTTTCTAAATGTAGTGATGACAGGCATTTCAAATGTGTGTTTAATATACTAAATCGATATTTAACTGAACTATCGTAGTTATGTATGAGTAGTACAACAACCATGGTGCAATAGTGTTTTAAATGTTTAACTATAAGGCTTGTAAGAGCAATTTTAAAAACAACAAAACCAACATAAACACTGTATGTAGTCAAACAAAAATACAAGAGGTGTATCGAAAATAATTGTGTTACACAATTTCTTTGTGTCTTAGCTGGTTTCAAATTAATTTTTAAATATATATCTACTTCGTCGAATAGTTGTATCAACAATTTATAATTTCCAATATTTAAAATAGTTGAGATCATTGAGGACAGCTGTAGTAATACTGATGCAACTACAAAGCAAGTACGTAGTGTTGCAATGAAAACGCTACTGTGTGTAATAATAATACGCCACACAAGATGTACAATTAGTACACATATTACCAACAGTGTCATAAAAATAGCATACAATTTATACACAATCAAACGCAAGCCACTGCTTATTTTATATGGAGGCGCTAAAGCAAAACAACTGGCAATTGTATGCAAAGGTTTCATAAAATGTATACCTAGGTTTTCATTGAATTTGCTAATTTTATTTTTCTGATTATTAGACATGTTAAAACTTTTAAATCGGCACATTTAAGTACCTCCGCTGTACTAACTAAAGTATCATTCTTATATGGTTAATTGTACATAATATGTTATCACGCTACGAAAATCGTTTCCCCATCGGAAATTGAATTTGAACGGTAATACTTAATTAGAATAATCACTAAATGTATTTTATAAAAGGAAAATATTGTAACGGTATCGTCTTTAATATGTTTATATATTAAATAGAGAATATAGCTTTTGCTTTATTATTGCGGAATTACACCACTAAGTTTTTGTAATTATAATGTTCTTTAAAAACCCTAAGAAGCAGATGTGAATAAACGGAGCAAAATGAGCCACATCTCAACAATCAGTTAAAACAATTTTAATACGAATTCACGATTAAGTTAAATTCTGAGTACAATTCCGTAACTTCCGGGCGTTTTGCAAATTATACCGTAAAATTTTCTAAACATTAAATTCAGCAATTGCAGCGCATTTAATGTGTTCAACTACAATATTTTAAATTTTTTATGTGAAATATTAAAAACAATAAGACTGTTAACTGGTGTTAATTACGATTTAAATTACCAATTTAACTCTGCTAGAGAGGTACATCGCATTTTGCTTTTCTTTATCAGTTTAAAGTTACCAAGAACAACATTTGGTTTTTAAATTTAGTTTAGCAGCTAACATACTTCCGTATAATACATATACGTTTAAGGTCAATGTAACTTAAGTTATCGCTGTAAAATTAGAAATACAGAATGATCCTGACTATCTCTTAGCGGATCATAAGAACATTTTAGATATATGTAAAGGTGTACAAAGTCAAAAGTACCATACGGCAAGTGAATATCGTTTCTAAGCATATAATTTCAATGAATTCATTTCAGCAATAGGGTACTTGCACATAAAACAAATCCTGCTGAACTTGGCATAATATGAAATAATTGTTATAAATATAACTCGTAGTAATTTTTTTTCCTAATAAATATGTACATATAGGGAGTATAATTAAATTAAAAATTGAGAATAATTAGAAATTCAAAATCACTTTGAAAACGCATCTGAGCATGCGCGGCCGGCGTGACGTCACTTAGTAGATCAGCTGCTTTCCTCTGTTTGGTGCTGCCTTATACTTCTGCGTTTTCTTGGTTTTATGTGTCTTTTTGCTTGTTACGTTAATAAAAACAGTCTTTTTCAAGACTATATACAGCGGAAGAAATTGAGAGAAAGGTACATTTTGAATATAATTATTTCACTAGTTATATTGATACTATTTTATGTCTGTTTATTTAGTATCCATTTGGTGTGTGAATCAGTACTTGTTTTTGGCTTTTTAATTGCTTTGTTGAAAGCTGTTAAAAATACAATAATGTCCCGAAAAGTCGAAGAAGGTTTTGTCAGAGCACAATCCGACAATTTACCTGAAGTTGACAATTTTATGGTCGCAGAATATTTTTCGAACAGCGACTGCTATTCTGCATCTGAAATTCGTGGAGTGAAAGAGGACAAGTAAGTTAGTTTTACAAATTCGTTGATAATATTAAATACAAGTTCAAATTGATGGACTTACACTGGTTTGAGGTTACATGTAAAAATTATCATGTTACTTTCAGAGCTACTCGTGCTAACTACGGTGACTCTGCTGTAGGGTATGTGCAAGTACGAAGAGATGGCATTGTATGCATAGTAAAGTGCAAGATTTGCCCTGAGCATAGGGTAAAAGATAAACATTACAATGTTGTACTAGAAGTCGATGAAAAGGAGAAGAAAATATTAAAGGTGGAATGTTTGGATTGCGCTGCTTCTGCTGGTAAGTAAGAATAGTTACTGTAACAATAAACAATTTTCACATTTGGTGTAATTTATAATTTTAAAAATATAAAATTATTCCTTATAGGTGGGTGTAAACATGCAGTAGCATTTCTAATGTGGGTACACAGAAGAAGCGAAGATCCTGCCCCAACTGAAATACAGTGCTATTGGAAAAAATCGCAATTATCGAAAGTTGGTACATCAATAAAATATATAACAGTAGCAGCATTCGGTGGAGTCCCAATTGAAGAACCACACAATAATTTTTTCGAAGACGCTATAAGCTTAGGTTTGCAAAGTAATGCGAATGGTGAAATATTTAAGTTTTATAAGGAACCCAAATATAGTTGCCTTAGTATTTATACATTGCTGTTAAAGTTTGTGGAAAGCAACGGAAAAGAATGCAAAGAATTTATTCAGTTTTGTCAGCAACAAATGAATGAAGATCTTTGCCATGAAGCAGCTAGAAGCACATTAACTCAGGCTGAAGATACTTTGTGGCATCGTTTACGATTTGGAAGAATTACAGCTTCCAAACTATACACCGCTGCACACTGCCAGACTGAAGGTGGCACTTTTGTTCAACAAGTGATTGGTGCTGCAAAAATAAGGGAAACCAAAGCAATGGAAAGAGGAAGAAAACTCGAAAAAGAAGTTTTGTGTTGTCTGGAGAAAGCATTAAAATGTAAATTTGATTCTGTTGGTATTATGTTGTCACATGAGCATCCCATTTTTGGAGCATCACCTGATGCAGTTTTCAGTGATCATGTGGTGGAAGTGAAGTGCCCCTCAACTAGTAAAGCCGTTGGAAATTATTTAACCGTTGATGGCAAAATAACAGCCAGGTATAAAGCACAAGTGCAGCTGCAGATGCACATTTTAAGAAAAAAAAACTGCATTTTTTCTGTAGCCGACCCAGGATTTGAGCAAAATAAAAAATTAACAAATATCTCATTAAAGTATGATAAATATTATATACAACAGATTATGTTGGATGCAGCAACATTTTGGGAAAAATATGTATTTCCTGTATTATTGCAGTCTGCTATTAAATAACAATACTCGAAATTGTATGTTTATTTATAGGTATTAAGTTATAAATAAAAAAACCTGAATCCTTCAATTTTATATACTTATTAAAATACAACTATTATATTCTTACACTGCAACATGTATAATATATCTACCTAATTAACCTAACAATATTTTATTTTATTAAAGCAGATTGCATATTTACAAGACCACATGCAATAACAATCATGTGATCTGTGTACCGTATAATACTGCTGTTGATACAAGAATGTGGTTTGAGTATTTTGAACTCCCTCAATCGGCGTATTACCCTCTCAACATGTATTCTTAGGCTAGCTATCCGTTTGGTTGCTAGCACATCGGCTTTAGAACTTTTTTTATCCTTTTCTACAGTAGGAGGTCGTATCAATGAACATTTTCTTTCTATTAATAAATGCTCAATATGTTTAAATCCTCGGTCTGCCATAACAGCAGCTCCGGGTGGAAGTTTTTCAAGAAAACCACTTTCTTCAACTATTATGGTATCAGATGCTCTTCCCCCGAAGCCAATGGATATGAAATTTATTATACCATTTGGAGTGCACGATATTAAATACTTTAATGTATTTGCCTTTTTGTATTCTGACCAAGTAAGGCTTTGATGAATTGGATCATTTGGTTTTTCAATTTCTATTTCTAAGCAGTCAATAATCGACACAGTGTTGCTGTAATAAGCTGTAAATGCTATCGGCAGTAATTGCTTCAATTGTCGTTTGGAATACCATTTAATAAATTTGCTCAAGTTACCACTCAAATGTGTAATTGTTTTTGAAAATGCTCTACTAACGCTGCTCTCTGACATACCAAAATCATCAGCGAGGCTTCCAAATGTAGCATTCGTTCTGATTTTTTTTAATGTTATAAAAATATTAGCTATAGGTGCAGGCGTGTATTTTTGCAATAAATTAATGATAAAATAGGCATCTTTGCCAAGGCCTAAGTAGAACCGACATTTTAATGGAACTAATTGCATTGTTGTTTCCAATGCTTGCTTCTTTAATCGCTGCAGTAATTCCGTTGACTCTTCTCCGTCTGTTTCAGCAGACAAACAATCGGATTCTAAACAAAAATCTGTAGAAGTATCGCTGTCGTACATTTTCGAGGTTTTCCCTTCACTAGAATCACTATCACTATCGGCAGAGTCTGCAAAAATTAATCGTTTTGAAGGAACTCTTACAACTTCTGGTGCTGATGGCGAAGTAGCAGCGTCGACACATATTGGCTTTGCTGTACACGCTACACTTGTTCTTGAAGGACAACACTGGACTTCTTTACTACGGTAGTACGGTTTCTGCGGTGGAGATTCAGTTTGTGTATAACATGTTGTAAATCTTTTTGGAGATGCGGTGCTTGTGCTTGGTTCACGTTCACTGGAATTCAATAACTGGACATATTGCGCATTATTAGCATTAGATTCATCCAACTCAACGCTGGGCCCATTGTTACTGCTGCTAGAAGCTGCACTTAAAATATCCTGTATATATTGTTTTTGTGAACGTTTAGTTGAAGCTTGTCTGGGACTTCTTGGTGCGGCTCGTTTTCGATCACGTTGGCAAGCAAAAATATGAGGTACTACATGTGATTTTAGTTTTTTCTGGCCACCCATCAGCTTCCATTTGACGTAATTTTCCATATCTTCTTCTACCTGAAATGTGTGAAATATGTAAATGTCTATAAGTACACAAAATACTGTATACAGCATATAAGTCAATAAGCATAGGTACCTACATTAAAATGATCTTCACACACAAAGAGGCTTGAGGTTTTCGAAAACTCTGAATAATGTCGGCGCACCGCATTTATCCATAACCTCCTTCTTTTTTCTTCAATCGGGACACGGAAAAATAGTTTGTTAGGAGTCTTCTTCGTCGTGTTTTCACAACTTGGAGCTATGCACCACATAGAGTACTTATACTCCTGTTCCATTTTTATAGTTTAGAATACAAGCAGCGAAACGTACACGAAATGAAAACGGATTATTTACTAAATAGTCTTGAAAAAGACTGTTTTTTTTTAATAAACGAGACGAACTAACAAAGATGAACTCACAGAACCAACAATGGAAAGCAAGCAAAATTCCGTATACAAACAGCGCAACTTCTGCGTATCTACTAAGTGACGTCACGCCTGTCGCGCATGCTCATATGCGTTTCAAGGGTCTGAATAATTATTTAAACTTATTTCGCTAATAACGATAGTAATAGCAATTATTTAGCAAAAATATTTTAAATAATAGCAAAATACACAGTTTTAAACCCGTTGGAAACAAATTTGAAAATTGTGCAAGTACCCTATTATGTAACGTATTGGTCAACTAGGAGCAACAGCATAAAATCAAATAGAGACTGACAGATCTGCAACCAACAATACATGAATTTTTACTGACAGTATAACCATAGACAAATAAACACTTAGGCTTCTAACGCAATGTCGCGAAATTGTAGATTCTATTGGACTTTGGCAGAAGAGCGCGCTTCGTATGAGTATACGAGTGAGATGCCAAGCCAAGCTAAGCCAAGCCAACCCTTACCTTGGAACGTATAGACGTAAACCCTGGCGATTAACTATTTTGGGGTCTGTTTGACAAGGTTTTAAAAAACAAACATAGACCAGCAACGAGTATCGTTTGGGTCGGCCATGTACTATACATATTACTTTAATAAAACAATGAAATTGTTCATCTTGTGGTTTTAATGCATATTGATATTATAGGTTCTTATTGGTAATCTTAGTTTCTAGAAACTTTTGTTGCATTGAATAATATAATAAAATAATTAAATTGTTCCTATTTTGCTTCTAAAATGTAGGAACAAATTTATCAAAATATATTATTTATCACTGTTTCGGTTTTGTTTGGCATATGAACCAGCAAAATATTTACATACATTTAATACCTTTAATAATAATAGCAATAGCTGGAGAGCGGATATTAGATCCTATAAAAATTTAAAGTAGGTCCAAAAATAGGTTGTTAAATTTCAAAATAGGCAGTTTAGGTCTGCCAAAAATATCACAATTACATATTTTTCCCAAAAATTGCCAAAAAAATTAAATGTAAACCAGCATATCAAATTTTTAGCGATTCAGTGGTTGCTGCTATTCAAATGAAGTCTGAACTGAACAGATCTAGTTTTAGTTCAAGAAAAAAACCGTTTGCCGTTTTCAACTAAAAATTGTCATACACATAATGATATTAGAAAACAATTTAAAGCTATTGCAGATCTAAAAGGTAAAGTTCCTTCCTGTTTTAGCGAATTGTTGCAAATTATAAGAGCGAATTTATTTTTGAAAGTAGACTTTAGACCCTACAGTGAAAACTTTCAGACTTTCGTTTAGGAATTTGTTTTGTGCAAACTTGAAAACAGTACCTCTCAATCAAACTGCGAAGACGGCCAGCAGGAATTTTCATTAAGTATTCAAGATTACCCATTAGCAACAATAAATGCTTCGTAACTATTACCATAAGCAAATAAATAAATAAACAGACAACTCAAGCATGCTGTGACCACAGCAATCATATTAATTCAATGCTAAAAAATAAAATTAATCTTTATTTAGTGTCAAACAATTGTTAGAAAATTTAAATCAGAGGGATGCGTAATAAATTCCCATAAAATAAAAACTGAAAGTAATCACGTTTTAACCGAAGAAATGAAATGAAATATTGTATGCTACGTTGAATAATAATTAAAAAAAGTTTGCCAACACCGGGAATTGAACTCGGATCAACTGCTTGGAAGGCAGGTATGCTGACCATTCTGCCGCTTTTGTATGTGTTTTGTACAAAAGAAATATAATGTGCACGGACCTTACGGAAACATCCTGTCGATTTTTATTATTTAATAAATAGATCATCATCTGCGTCCTATATACCTACAAGGTGAAATACTTATTTAATATAAACACTGCATCAACATAAACTTCATACTCAAGTAATTCACAGCTATAGTGACGTTTATTTGTGATTTTTAGTTGTCGGTATAGTTGGTTGCATACACAGTAGGCGGAAATTGACGCGTTCTTTTTAAAAGTATACATAGGCTATGTATACTAAAAAGAAAAATTCCCTGTATATGTCGAACACATAAGTTTTGTTAACAAACTCTTGTTTATTTACAGTTACAGTACGAAAGATTATACTAGGTGCCACGGAAGTGGACATTTTATCCACCACTAAAGTTTGGGTCCGGAAGTCTGCAGAAAGGCTCAATAAGACTTTCTAAAAATTCTGGTATATGATATGTTAATAATTTATTGTATTTAAAATAGTTTTATGATAATAAATAGCAATTTCTTGTACACGCATTTTTTATTTAAACATTCTGAAAGAAATTGTACCTTCTTGAAATGCTACAATGGACATTATGTTTGGCTATGTCGAGGAGGTTCCCAAATTATGATTTTCAAGGTTAACTTTTTTACATCTTTTATTGTTAACCAAAAGATGATTTTCAATGTTAACTTTTGGACATCTTTTAAGGTTAACCAAAAGATGACTTTCAAGGTTAGCTTTTGGACATCTTTTATGGTTAACTTTTTACCGACTTTATGGATGCCTTAGGGTTGCCCTATGGTTAACTAATTTGTGACATAGTTAACCTACAGGATATCTTTTGATTAACTATTGGTGACCTTGTATTTTTAAGAGTTTAACTTTTAGTTATATTTTGGGTAACTTTGGTTATGTGGGAAATGAACTAAAGAGATAACCAGAAAAGTAAAGACAAGTACACAACAGAATATTGAAATCTATCAACGAAGGTAAAGAATGTGGCAAACAAGAATTGAGACTAGAATATATAGAATTAAACAATACCATAAGGTAACAATTCGGAAGAAATACAAGAAGAAATGATAGAAAATATTATAGAAACTAAAAGAATGTGGTAAATAAGGACTGAGACTAGCGTACGAGGTCTGATCAAAATGTATCCAGAATGGCTTTATTTAAAAAGAAATTACAAGATTTATGAAATTAATATTTAATCGCCTTCAACGTAATCCCCTTCCGAAGCCACACACTTAATCCACCGCTGCTGCCATTGCTCGAAACATTTTTTAAATTCTTCTTCTGAAATAGCGAGCAGCTGCTTTGTCGTGTTCTGCTGTATCTCCTCAGTGTCTTGAAATCGTTTTCCTTTCAAATGGAATTTGATTTTTGGGAATATAAAAAAGTCGCTGGGAGCAAGGTCTGGCGAATAGGGTGGCTGACGGACCTGTGGAATGCGGTGCTTAGCAAGAAACTGCTTCACAAGTTGCGATATGTGGGCAGGGGTGTGGCCATAATTCATTGCCACTCTCCATTCTCATGCAATTCCGGCCTTTTTCGACGAACTGCGTTCCTCACACGTCGCAGAACTTGGCAGTAATACTCCTTGTTGATTGCCTGTCCCCATGGAGGGTATTAACGATGCACAATTCCCTTGTAATCGAAAAAAAAAAACAGTCAGCATCGTCTTAACATTGCTGCGGCTTTGTCGTGCTTTTTTACGTCTGGGAGACTTTGGAGTCTTCCACTGTAAAGATTGGGCCTTAGTTTCTGGATCATACCCATAAACATACGTTTCGTCGCCAGTTACGATTGTTTTTACAAAGTTTTCGTCGTTTTTGAAGCACTCAAGCAACTTAGTAGCAGCTGAAACACGGGAATGTTTTTGCTCAACTGTGAGGAGCTTTGGTACGAATTTGGCTGAGACGCGTCTCATACCCAAATCGTTCGAAAGAATTGATTGAACTGAACCGAAACTAATGTATAGGTCTGAAGATAACTCCCGAATCATGATTCGGCGATTTTACCGCACAGTTATGTGCACAGCTTCAATATTTTTTTCACTTTTGCTGGTTGTAGGTCTTCCAGGGCGCGGATCTCTCTCAGCACTTTTACAACTTTTTAAAGCGTTTATACCACTCGTAAACTTGTGCACGGCTCATACAATCTTCCCCATAGACTCTCTGTAACTTTAAATATGTATTTTTGCAAGTGTTTTTGACAAAATTTGATACAAATTCGTTGGATCACTTTTTTCAGGCATAATAAATGCGGCAGTTACACATATGCCACCGAAAAACATCACTGTGAAACAATCGACTGAGCAAGGCCAATGTGATTCACAGCACATGTGTAATAGATGCCAAGGTCACTTTATGCAAAACCACATCCTTCAGGGCTCCGTCATTGCAAACGTATGACACCATTCTGGATACATTTTGATCAGACCTCGTATATACAATTAAACAATACCATAAGGAAGCGGTTCGGCAATGAGAAAAGAAGAAACAAGAAGAAATGATAGAAAATATAATAGGAACGAATAGAAACACGAAACGTCTTTGCTGAAAAATAGGAGCAACAGAAATATTCGAATTAGAAATAAATCTTCTTAATAAATGCTTACACCAGAAGAATATTAAAAATAGTGGAATAATACTGAAATTATCTATCATCATAATAACGGGAATACGAAAGATCTCTTAAATTGTCATCCAATAAATTTACTAGCAACATTGTATACAATTGTAACAAAAATCATCACTATAGGATTCACACGGTAACTGAATAAGTAATAACCTGTAGTTGAATTCAC
>JABXWE010039462.1:0-11265 GCA_014611495.1 Limonius californicus
TTTTTTTTTCGTTCGCAAAAACAACAAGACGATTTCTTAATTAATCTTCTTGTTTCTACTTCCTACAACTTTTGAAAACCGATTACTATCATTTGCGCCTCCGTTCCGATATCTTGCAAAGCCTTTAATTTCCGGAGTCGTTTTAAAATAAGGATGTATACGGGATGGGGCAAAAGTATGACTGCAAAAGCGTAAATATTAATTGTATTAAACATGTTTTAACAAAAATTTGTCATACTTTATTCTATATTTCCATTAAATCACAATTTCTTTTCGTTTACAACAAATATGTAGTAGCTTTTGTTATTCTTTTGCTGGTAGTAATTGATGGAAGAATTTTATTTGAGAAAGACTTCTAAGATTTGACACATTTCTATGATCCGTATTTATTTGATCCACAGGTTCAACAGTAACAGGACTTTGAATGAATGAAAACCGGAATGCTTTCGATCCAATTTTTATGATTTAAAGGGATAGACACATCCAGATTTAGACTAGGATTCATTTTATCAAATTTACTGATATAATTGTTATTGTTAAATTTAATTGTGTTTAAATTTTTATTATACGTAGCTGTATACCCCAAAAACAATCTTTTAGATTACTTTTAGGGATTAACGATTACTTTTATTAACTCCCATTTGCTGCAGGTTTTAATTTCTGCAAACTGTTCAGAAATAGCATGTAGAAAGGGCAAAGCAAATATTGGTTGTACAAATACAAATATTGATTCTACTGTTCTAATGTCTCAATTTTTGATTGAAAACAATTTTAATTAGTTTAATAACACTTCTAAATTTAGACCAGGATCGATTTATCCGATCCGAAATTTCTTAATTCAAAGATTTCTCAAGAAAATTAAATTTAATGCAAAATCTAACTTGTTTTGCATTTTTTTATTCGAAATATCGTATTATCCAAAGGTTCTCAAAAATTCTTAAAAGATTTTAAAATCGACTTTTTACGATTATTTATATTTACTATAACATTTAAAAGTATTTCTTGTACAAACGCAAATATTGTTTCTACTGAAAATGTTAACCTTAGCACAATGTATGTTCTCCTGAAATTCTCCAGATATTGGTGCAGTGCCTTCTCTTAGACTTCACTTGGCACACAGTTATGGGCTAGAGCTCAGCTCGTTAGACTTCTACGTTGAAGCTATGGGGTTCAATTCCCAGTATGGGAACATTAACGGCCGTTCTGGCTAGCAGCGCAATGATAAACCAGCGAGGTATTCTGTCTACTAAATATTCTCTGGAATAGAAGTATTTACATTTTGCTTGGTTCGGGGTCCACGTTAAGCTGTAGGTCCTGCATTCCTGTAGGACTTTATACGCGCAACAGTAGCATAGGACAGAAGATCGCTACGTCTCGTAAGAGACAAAGCACTCGAAAAACAAGAAACTTTTAATTAATCCAAATATTTAACAACAAATGATATTTTAAATCTAGTTAAAACCGATTCTGTTGAACGCAGTTTTGGAAATGTAATTTATTGTTCTTAATAATTTTTCGATACTTCTATGCAATAAAAATATTCAGGTTTAGATTTAGATCGATTTATCGGATCTAGCTTTAGTTAATCCAAAGGTTATTCAAGAAAATCAACATCAATTAAGTTTGTCGGATCCGAATTAACTTAATTGGCAAAATGCGTAAAAACATAATTATTTAAAAGTTATAGGAATAAAAATTATTATTTTTTTGTATTTGAAACTTCTGTAATATCACAAAGGTTCTCAACAGTTTTTAGATTTTTACTACCGTTTCTATGTTCTACGGCCGTTGAAAACCGATTACTATTATTATCGATTATTAACCTCAATGTACCACATCTTTACGCACACCTTCCAAAAATAGTCGTTATACAGAGTTGAGCAAATATTGACCGACAAACATACAAATAAATATTGGTTGCATTGGAAACGTCTTCATAAAGTTTGTCATATTTCCTATGACTTCGGTGATTGCGTCTTTTTAAATGGCAACGCTGGAAATTACAACATTCATTTAAAAATTATGCTTAATACAAGGGGCTAAAACTTTTACACGTTTATGTTACAACAGTTTTTGGAAATCGAAGCAAAAAATGTGATATGTAACTTTTAGTACAACAGTTTTTGCATCAAATTGCACTTTTATAATGAATAACCAACACTTGTACGCCATCCTGTAGATATCAGATTGGTATAACTGTAGCGTTTGTTGCGCTAAATAAGTATACACCGTGCGTATAATAAAAGATTTAATGATAAACGATTATAACAACGGCAACACAAAATAATAATAGAGAAATACGCACAACTTGATTTGGAACTAGAATACCATCGATCTGTCTGTGGTAGTGCCAGTGGCAGAGTGGTGGTCTTGGTATCGTTGGGATGCGTTTCTAAACCCTTCTTGTATTCCCAGCGGACGTAGATAAAGGCAAATAAAGAAGAATGATGCGCCGTTGGCATCATCTTGGAGAAAGCTGATTCCATTGTTCTTGCCGCTGGGAAAACCTGGTTGCTATAGTAACGCATCCCGCGAGTTAGAGGAATTTATGGTTACGGTGAAATTCTTGAAACCTATCGCTACACAACTTAAAAACTCGCCAATTTACAGCTGCTTGTTAACAAAGAAAAAACAACTGTACCGAACTATTCTGGCTGTATGCTCCAAGAATCCCATTTAGAATTATGTAAATTGGAGAACTCTTGTAGCTAGTAACAAAGCAGATGCACACACAAAGAAAAACATACGGAAAATCAAGAAAATTATAATATGGAAATTATTTAGCAAAATTTATTTCAAAATTATTAGTGCTTTCCCTTAAATGACACAAAATAATATTCAAGTTCATAATTCAACATCAACATATTAAAGCACCAGATATTATTATATTATTCTTTTAAATTTTTATTTTTGCGTCGGCAATCCAATCCTGTCTTGAATTTTGTAATCTGCCAGCTTTGGCGGGAAAGGTCCGGCAGGACGTGACGAATTCTCACGAATGAAGACAGCGTACTCGTGGTCCAAGAGTTTGTTAAACCAAATTACCGCAATTGAATGTTCTTTGTTGTATCCAAATCTCGGCCACACGTAAGTAAATTAAGCTCTCAATACTTCTTTCCAATCAGGATGCACCATTAATTGTTTATAAAACTTGTATGAATAATATTAAATTCCTAACCTCCAAACTCTGACTTGAGGTAAACTTCCGTATTTGAGTTTCTTCTTTTAATTTAATTATATTTATTTTAATAATATCGACTTCCGAAGCACTTTCTTTTGATTTATTTAATTATATTTAGTAACATGCTATGCAAAACGTATATGAAATCAGATACTGGTGCAGTGCGTTCTCTTTATTGGCAACACTTGGCACACGGTGGTGGGCTAGAGTTCAGTTCGTTAGACTTCTACGTTGAAGCTCTGCGGTTCAATCCTCACTATGGGAACATTAACGGCCGTTCTCGCTAGCAGCGCAATGATAAACCAGCGAGGTATTCTGTCTAGTAAATCTTCCCTGGAGTAGAAGTATTTACATTTTGCTTGGTTCGGGGCCCACGTTAAGCTGTACGTCCTGTATGCCTGTAGGACTTTAAAACGCGCAACAGTAGCATAGGAGAGAAGACCGCTACGTCTCGTAAGAGACAAACCACTCAAAAAACAAGAAACGTTTAATATCCATTACTACAAGGATTTTTCTTTATGCTATATATAAACTATCTTTTAATTTATTTAATTATATTTAGATATTTTTAATTATTTCTGTTTGATTCGTAGTTTTTAAGTGACATTGACGTTTTCGTCCACTTATTAAAATAAATTATCGACCAGCCCTTGAACAGCTGAAATTTGATAAAACAAATTAACAACACCGACGTCAACTTCCTATTTTCCCAAGAAATTGAAATTTTTTCACTAATTCTCCAACGTAAGTAACATGAAAACACTTTCTGAATGTTATTAAACATTAACACAATGTTTTATTATGAAAACACTTAAAGAAATACACAAAACATACAATTTTGCGGATCTGCGGATCTGCGGAACGCGTGCTTTTCGCTCCAAGATTTTATAGCAACTAACATGTTTTTCAAGTCAAAATTCGTCATTTTTTAACGAGTTACTTAGCAACCCAATACATACAAACAAATTGTTTTGTGTCCTCAAAGGGCTCCCTCAATCAGAACAAAGCATTACATTGACTGAATTAATAACAAATATCTATAAAGTATAATAACATTCTTATCACTACTATTACAACAAAAAGAAAATTACTATTGTGTTCCTTACTAAATTACTCACATTTTGATATCTTACTCGGCGTATTTTTGATAATGTATTTGGAAATAGACAAATATTTTTACATTAAATTTTGTATTAAATTATTAAAAACAACTTCAATGTTAATCAAATTTTTCTTAAAAGGAAACTATTAAATACACAAATTTACATTTTCGTATAAACCCGTCAAAATGATTACATATTTACTCATATTTGTTAATTTACAGCTCAAGAATGTACAAATAAGGTTGAAAAGTTTCCTCTATGCTTTCCTGAAGATGAATATGAACCAAAACAACCAGCTTTGCTAATATATCACCATAAAAACTCGCCAATTTAGAATTACATATAAAAAAATTCCTTACACCGAAAAATGTTAAGTGCACTTTCAAGTATCTCATTAAAAATCATGTAAACAAGGGACACCCTAAATACTTTAAACATTGTTGATAATTTCCTCTACTATAACATCACGTTCAACAAGAATTGAAGTACCAGCAATTAACCGGGCGAAAGAGGTTTCCTCGGATGGCATAGTTTATGGGTCACATCTTCGATTTAACATCATTCCGGGCTGAACAGAGAGCACTTCCGCGTTTACAACCTGATATTTTGGGGCCATTACGTCAGTTTAACAGTCCATTATTATTGTCATCTATTGTGCCGGCCCATATTATCACGGCGTGTATTGTCCCACATCAGCAATAACCTGAACTAATCAACACCCACTTGTGTGCTTTCTTGTCAGGGTATAATCGGAGTACCCGCGTGGCGCGGGGCTATTGGGAAAGGAAGCTCTGAAACCGGCGCTAACGTCTGGCTAAGTATAAATCATAAATTTTCTTCTCGTTTTAAGAAGTCTTTTATGTCCGGGTTGTCGGAAAATATTGTTAAATGAAGTTTGAAAATTCCCGCTTCAGTTTTGTAATTCTCGCTTTATTTATTAAGCCCCGTCCCCGTAATTTATCATTTCGCCTGCAAAGGCATTAATAAAAGGTGGCAGTAATTAATACAAACCGTCGAAAAAGTGATAGACAGTCGTTTAAACCGCGCTTCCGTGCAGGAAATGAGCTTATGCAGTTATGAATCCTGCGGGTCGTAATTTTTTCGGGATACACGTTTAAACCGCTTTTTGGGGAGATGGATCAGGGTCGGATTTTGCACCTAAATGGGAAAGTTGAATCCGGGCTTGGGTGCTTCTAGAAACGCCGTCAAATTGATAAATCCGGTTTTAGAATGCTTCCATCGATTTAGCTGACCTATATTGACTTTCCGGGATTTCCTTGAAGAAGGAATTTGATACAGGGTGTATCAGAAACAGATACAAATATTAAATCCGATGGTAGATTACAATATATACAAACTAGAAAAAACATTTCTTTGGCAATGGGAATCTTAAGATATGAGAAAATAGTAATTGAAAATTTGACCCAAAATTGTTTGAATACCGCAGGATAATAACAAAAATTTGAGTTCAAAGACATGTTATGCAAAGGAGAGTAAGATAGAAGTGCAAAAAAATTTTTTATCACCTGCCACAAACCAATACTATTAGGTAGGTCAGTAATTTCTATTCAGTCTGTTGTTGTTATCACAAGCCAGACAAGATTTTACGTATTTACCACTTTGGATTTACTTTACAATTAGGTAATAACCTCCTACAGCTTAAATGCATTTTATATGTAATATCAGCAGTTCTCAAACAAAATTTTATTTTCATCATCATCATCATCATCATCTGACATGGAGCTGAATTTTTTAATTCAAAAAATGAGTTTAATGATTTTTGAAAAATGAATAGTAGCATTGAATTCTACTTGAGCCAATCTATTACTGGTTTAAATATTTGTACCTATTTCTTATACACCCTGTATATACATATATATATATATATATATATATATTGCTATGATATTATAATGGGCGGGCTTAGATACTGGTTTGGCGGGGGTGCTATCTTAAGGTTTTATTGTTATTTGTTGAAAATTTATAATATTTAAAAAAAATGGGTTTTGACAGCTGACAGTTATCCCATCTGTCATAATCTTTGTATTTTGATTGGTAGTTAAGGAAAATTAAGAAAGGAAGTTAAGTTCTTAAAAATTGGTAATTTGGTGGATGTCAGATAAAAGTTGTATTTTAAAAAACAAAACGGAGAATACAGTATCATTAAGTAAAATGAAGTTTTAATCGTCGCAGGTGAAGAGTGGTTTTGGCGTGCCAAGGTTGGGTGAAAGCGGTGGAGCTGAAAAGGATGGGCTGGTTCCAGGAACATTGAAGCAAGGTGACAGTTTCCGCATTTGCGCGTGTTGTAAAATTTTTTGTTGAACGTTTCTTTTTTTTCTCTGTTTTTATACGAGTCGAAGCCATGAGAGATACCCTGAGAGAACAGTTTTGTGCTTGAGCTGGTTGGCGAATAATAGCGTATAGCAATATATATATATATATATATATATATATAAATAAACATTGATTTCTATTCTTCACTTCGAATTTTGAAATCCCAACAGAACAGTATCTAAATAGAATCAATCCATTAATTCCCTGCATGAGGAAGGTAATCAAATAAGCTTAACAAACCTACTTTTAGATTGTATTAGATCGATTTCGTCGGTCAGGATTTACTTAATCCAACAATACGTTATCAAAAGCTAATGGAAAAATGATACCCTTTAGATCCAGTTCTTGAGATTTCCATTGTTATATTCTGAAATTTATTAGTAATGTAAAAATGCCTACATTTTGATTGGTTTGTTAATTAAAAATGAGCATTTCATATGTAATTTTGGATACTTTTGAATCGGACTTATGAAAGTCGACCCAGATTTATATTAGTATCGATTTAGAGGATCCCGATTTACACAATTCGGAAATGGAAAAAAGTTACAAAATTTAATGGAATTAAATCTAGCTTTCAACATTTACTGTTAAAATCAATTCTTTGGTTTCGGATCCAAAACGAATCCACATACATGGTACAAGTAATTCAACTTTAATTTAATGGAAACATTAATATGGTGAAATTTATTGTTTACGTGCATTGTGATTGAGCGAGATCTAGGACGCGGTTTTCCAAGCATCTCTCTATTATTCGAATTTCAGTTTTTGAATCCTAACCGCTTGTAAGATCCTAAATTAAATATAGATAAACAAGTAAATGCAGGTCATAATCATCCTCAGACGTCATAGATTTGATAGAAATTCAGTTTTGGACAGATGCAGTCCGTTTGGTTTCATTTTTTGAATTTGAAACGGATTTAAATCGAATCCGTTTGACTTCAATAGATTTGGCAGACCCAGAACGATTAATCCTGTAATTCGTCAACAACAGGACGTTAATAGAAAGAATTTTTATGGTTCGTTTCAGTTTCAGACCCACATCAAATCCAATCCAAACACACAGTGGGTTCTTCTAAGATGGAATTAATATAATTTAGTTAAGTTAACAAATCAAAATCGATGATCTTCTTCACCAGAAATACGCCATCAAGAACTTCTATTACTTATTATGGGAAGATTGATCGTTAGATCCAGTTTCGTTAAGATTATGAATTTTTGGATCTGAAATGGATCCAAATATCCATCTGGCTTTATGTAAAAAGTATCTAATTAATTCCCTTCATTTAGGTTTCGAATTTTCAATTCGGATCGGACGGTGAAGGAATCCGGAAGCAAATTAATTCCGCTATGCAGGTAAATGCGGATTTTCCTCCCAAAAAAAGGCATCGCCTGCATAGGGTAGGAGCGATAAACTACCGCTACAAGCAGAAACACAACAGGCAATAATTCATTTTTAAAAGAAAAGAATTTGAAGGAAATCAGGCACACATACAACACAAACAGGCTACATTGATTAGTGGTTGGCGTGACAAGGCTCGTTTCGTTGTAGAGATGGCGTGAGTTCGCCCTAGAGCGATCCACGCACCAGCCAGCGCTCGCGCAAAAATTTAAAACAACACAAAATTTTCGAATCTTGCGAGGATTATTTGCATAAACCGAAAACACGCTCAAGGGCAGAAACGGGGTGGTTTCAGGGCACGAGAGCAGAAGGGTTGCTGGTTATCTGAACTTCAAGCTGTTGTCCCCGAAAAGTTTGTGGTCCCTCTGGCTTTGCAGACTACCCGCACTTCTGCAATGCAAGCGAGCTCCAATAATTAGACTTTGGCAAAATGCCTAAACGAAATTTTAGCTACCCCTTTAAATGAAGTTCAAACACACCCTTTATTAGCGTCTCGCTAAAATGACCCTCCTCCGCTAGGATTCCGATAAATTCACGTCAAACAAGAGCTTTATTTAATTACGCCCTTTGGTTGGACGTAACCATGATGGATATCCTTTGGCTATCGACATTTCGTTAAGTACTAATTAATAATTAATCCGTGAGTATCAAAGGAAAATGAACAATGGGGATGGTTTGCGGCCTGCAAAGAGAACACTCTGTTAATTCTCCTTTTGTGAGATATTGTGGGAATATTTTAGAACCCAAGTTTTATCTCTAACCTTTAAACTTAACTGTAAGGCTTGGTTTTTAATCACAAACAAACAACTATTCAGTAGGTGACCTGAAATCCTTTTCAGTGAAGCCTTAATTGAAAGCTGATTAACAGAAATAATCACAGTTATTATAAACATTTAGACAAATTAGACATCTGACAGACCCTTAGATAAAGCAATTCCTATAATATAATCAAGCCGAGAAGTAATTCTCAAAGTAACATTTAGTTTATAGATTCGCAGACTACGAAACATAAAAGACCGAACTGGATAACAACGTCTTGAGACAGACGAATAAACAGAGAGACATGAGGCAAGCAGTTCGACAAACATAATCTAAGATGGACGAATATATACAGAAAGACAAACCTTGAACTAATATTGGATCTCGTATTGGTTTAACAGAAAACTCAGAGACAGACATGACAAGCAGGCAATTAATAAGTTAAACATGCTGATATCGAGCTTTATGTTACGACTGTTGTAGACAAAGTGAAGAAACGACAGAAGAGCGGATATGATAGACAAAATCAAGACAGGTAGATCTAAAACCGTAATACTGAGATAGAGATTGAGCAAACAGGATGACTTAAAACTTAGCACAGGCAGGCTTAAAACCAGCACGACAAACTCAAACCAAACAAGCACACGGTATGAGCAAGAAACTGACACAAACTGATCTATGTTTGACGAGCTCACCCAAAACATAAAGATGGGCAGATACAGTTATGGCTAAATAGATCAATCTGACGCAGACAGCTCGCTAAATGAGACCTAAGGTAGTCGACAAACATGGATTCTAAACAGCTAGATCTAAAACTGTAATACCAAGCTGAAAAGAGATTGGTCAAACAGGATTACTTAAAACTTAGCACAGGCAGGCTTAAAACCTGCTCGCCAAACTCAAACCAAAGAAGCACACGGTTTGAGTAAAAAACGGACACAAACTAATCTATGTTTGACGAGCTCACCCAAAACCTAAAGACGGGTAGTTAGAATTATGACTAAACAGATCAATCTGAGACAAACTGAAGATAAATTAACAATATGGTGATCGACAAACGAAAATATAGATCTTAAACAAACCAACAGTTAGATCTAGTGTTGGCTTAATAGGTAACCAAAGAAAAGACCTGTCTAGTAGGCAAAAGAATAAAGAACATATGTTGCATTCGACAAAATCTCCCTCTAATCGATGACTTGATAGATACGACAGGTAGTTTGATAAACACGCGCTGGGTTATCACTGTAGACAAAATGAACAAAAGATAGAAGAGCGCATAGGACAGAATTAATACAAAACTGTAACGCCAAGCTCAAAAGAGATTGGTCAAACAAGATGACCTAACCCGGCTTAAAACAATGTCAACAAACTTAAGCCAACCAAACAAGTTTGAGTTAAAATCTGACACAGATTGCCTTGTGTTTCACAAGCGCACCCACACCTAAGGACGGGCAGATACTATTATGACTGCATAGAAAACCCTGAAGCAGACAGACCTATAAATGAGACATAAGGTAGTCCACAAACGGAAATATAGATCTTTAACAAACAGATACTCAGATCTAGTATTGGCTTAATAGATAACTCAGAGAAAGGTAATTGTGAAATAGGTAGGCTAAATAATAATAGGCAAACTACGCTGAACTCAACAAAATCGCCTTGTAACGGACAATTCTGCAAATATAAGACAGAAAGTTTAATAAACAAGGATGGTATTACGACTACAGACGAAGTCAACAAATGACGGATAAGTGGATAGAACAGACATACTCGATACAAGTATAACAAGTGGGGTCTACAAATTGATGTAGAGAACAAACAGTACATGGTAATTGGGGAAGACAGTCAACAGGTGCAAACAGATACTGGAATAATAAAAGATGTTCAAGAATACAAATATTTAGATCTAAAACTAACACAAAACGTGTTACCTGCGGCTCAGAAATATGGGTTATCAATCAAGCTCTTCAACAAAGAACAAATGCAGTAGAAAACAGTTACTGGAGAAGGTGTTGTGGTATAACAATAATAGACCAAGTGAGATATGATGTAATTAAACAAAGGATGAATGTCGAAATAGCACCCTCGGACACAATGGAGAAGAAAGAATTGTGTTGGTATAGACATATGCGAAGAATTAAAGAAGATAAGGTTACCAAAGACAATTTGGAATTGGACACCAAACAGAAAGAGAATAAGAGGTACGCCAAGAACATCATGGACAAACGGAATAAAGAAAGCAATGTAAAGACGAAATCTAAATGAAGACCTATGGCAACATAAAGCCGAATGGCGTTTGGGATGCCACAGACGGCCGAGGTGCTGAAAAAAAGTTGCTATGTGTATATATATACAGGGTGTCCTTTAAATACCTTAAAAGCTTCAGGTAGCACTCTTCTGTAAGAAATACAGTCCTCAAAAACACTAACACGAACTTCCTATAGTGCTTAGTTTCCTCACACGAGACACTTAAAGAATATTATACTTGG
>JABXWE010039472.1:0-11544 GCA_014611495.1 Limonius californicus
TTTTTTGGATTCCTATTGACCCAAAACGGATATTTCCGTTAAAATCTCGATTTCGAAAATTAAGTATTAAATACAAAATTTTGATAAATAATTTATTACTTGTTGTTGTAATACCGGTTAAAGAAATGAATGTAGCGCGACAGTATGGCAATTGTTCTGAACCAAAGTGCGCAGGGCTGTCCGTACCGCTAGGCCGTCGCGCGGTCTAACTAGTACCGATCGCTATTGCTACCGAGGTAAAATTTTCTAAGTCCCTGGAAATTATATTTTGTAGGGCATAAAAAATCGATTTTTTTATTTTCGCGGAAAAAGATTCTATGGCGCAAACAAATAACAACCGTTAGAATAAAAAAAATATTTTTCTAAAAAGAGGGGGGAGGGGGCCGGTGCGCTTACATATATCCACGAGTGTAATATTTCTTTGCATATTCATATGCTCCATTACTTACTGAGCGATTCAGTGAAAACCCCAGCTTCCTATCTTTTTTCGTTTATTAATTAAAGGAGTTTGAAGTTTCAAACTTCCAAGCTTCGTAGAGGGCGCCACAGGAAAATTACGGAGTTCTTCAAAAAACATATCGATAGCCCCTTGCGAGTTCTGTCGACATATGAAGTTTAAAAAAATTCCTTGGAGCAGTTTTTGAGAAATAATTTTTTGAAATTTCCAAAATTTTGAAATTTCGTAATTTAGGCCCCTTATAATTTTTCAAAAAACTTTTTATATCACCTCATTTTACCCTTCATATACTATTCAGAAAATAAAAATCATTTGAATCGATTCATCCGTTTTCGAGTAATTGGGCGTTAAACTCAAAATTTTTAAAAAATCATAGCGCCCTTCATTTTAAAGCTAGCGAGTTCGGCAAAAAACTAACAGATTTGTCTTATGACCCTCTATCGTTATCCGCGATAAAAGTTTCAAAATTGTAATCACGAAAAAAGTGATACCAAAAAACATGCGTAACTTCCGCTTCCGGTTTCGGATTTTTTTGAAAAGCTTATTTTTTTGATGAATTTTCGATACACCCCCGCATTCCAAAGCGCATCAAAATCGGAGCAATAATTTCGGCTGTAGGAGCGTCACATACGTACATACGTACGTACGTACGTACATACGTACCCACCCACAGACAGACATTTTTTAAAAACCACTTTTTTGGGTTCCTAGAGACCCAAAACGGATATTTCCGTTAAAATCTCGATTTCGAAAATTTTCATGAATTCAATACTTACCCTATACCTATAAGGTATGGGAAAGTAAAAAGGATGTGAAATCTTATGATAATCACCCTTTATTAATTCGTATGTACGATTTTTGCCTTATTTAATTCTGAAGGTAGAACATCAAAACACACATCTAAATAATAAATAACAATAATAACCGAAATGATTATACTACATGTTACTCATCGAACACTTAAAATGAGTAATAGTATGTAATCATCTACAGATAGTTAATTTTTTTTCGAGAGAAAGCTCTTATTATCAGGTATGTAGTAAATCGCAGTATAATTTAGGTACACATATTCTGTAAATAAAATTATAGCCAGAGCATGCAATGAAATTTTCATTTAACTGCTTTCATTACTTATTTATGCTGAAAGGGAAGCTAAATTACAGTTTTAATGGCTTAGTTTAATTACTGTAATTTGCTCGCGCAATATAAAACTTACAAGAAAATTTGTTATCAAAAATAAAGCGAACGTCTCAGAAATTACTATTGTGCAGCATATATACCGTTTCAATTATGGCAAGTAACATAAATCGGAAAATTGCGCACGATAGCGGCAAAACATGACAATAAAACGCCGCAACTTAGCCAGCAATTGGTTATAAATTGCAGTTTTAATTATACGATGCATGTAGTATTTTACGGAAACGTGATTGGTGGAAATAATGAAGCTACTAATCATTCTACTCTGACGGCGATTAAACCGGCTCATTTCTATAATTACCACATAAACATGCCAATTCTCGGTTATAGCTCTCACGTCGCTTTAGCAAACGTTCGTGATATGCAATAATCACTCAATAAGGCAGGTGCTATATTTTAAACTCATTACCGTTGATCTGATAATAGGATTAGCAAACGTTAACGTGCCAGCCATACAATAAATAAAGATTCCTAAGTTCACGTGATGCGTTATTGATGATCATATGTTTATAGTTGTTTCATTAGTGAAACTGAGTAGAATAACAATCTAGTTTTATTAAGAATTTAGTATTACTTCGTGAAAACATTGCTTTGAAACATGTAATTACCAAGTCCTTAAATATCTCATTAATTTTTTAAGAGCTGGTTCAAAATACGAAATCATGTGGTTTGGCTAAAAATATGAATACTCCTATATAGCATTAATAGAAAATTGTACGTTGTTTCGTTTTTCTTTTAAGGAACATTAATGTAAGTATAAAATATAACTTAGGCGATCTACTTACGGTGCATTTTAAATAGAGTAGTCTAGCAGCCTATACTTACAGCAAATTCATATCTAAATAAGCCAATTAAATATCGATTGCCTATTATTTACAGTACTAATGAATGCATGCAGACTATTAGGTTGTGGTTGCATAATTATATATTTCATTTAATAAATCATTGCGGAGTGTAACTAATACGTAGTTCTGATAAAATATGCAGAAGTAAATTTTCTTACACTTTAAATGTAGTACTTATTAAAGTTAGAAAATAAGCTCTTGTATACAAGGGCTAATCCAGCTCAAAACGAAAGGGAGGGCAGCATTCTGAATCCAACTTCTTTCATGGGGGAAGGGCTCTATGGAGGGGGGGATGCTATATACACAATTACGAAAAAAAAAAACAATATCAATAAATGATGAATTTTAGAACAATAGTTTGCGAGGATTAGTTGCAAATTTTCTAACTACAGCTTCTACTAATTGTTGCTTGATTGCGAAAACCCATTGATGATGAATGGCCAAGCCATTTAACCTATTTTCACCAATAGTGCCTCTAAGCTATGTTTTAATTCGGTTTTACTTAGTGCTTGTTGTACAGGGCTGTAAAAGCAAAATCAGTAGCGCTTTTCTAATGGTTGGAAAAAACAATTCGCTTTTTTTAAAACCTCGATGATGTCTGGTGCTTTTTTATCTCATTCCACATTTTTAAGCACAATTTCCTTTCTTCTTCGATGCCTTTCGAATTGTAAAAAGTTGCACAAGATGAAGTACTTTCATTCCATTCCTCCAATGAAACATCTCTCATGCTACTCGGATGGAAATGTGTCAATGAAAATGCAGGCGATTAGTCTGCAGAAAATCTAACTGCTAAAGATGATATGATGGAATCCAAGAATTTATAAGAGACCATCTGCAAAATTAGGATGGATTTCCGACTAGAGGGTTGCTTCTATGCATTTGTCGGCCAACAACGCGAGTGGCGGTTATATCAATATTCAAATGCCTTGCAATTGCGCCTGCTTCTTTCAAAACGTCAGCTGCGACGTTCTCCGCATCTTTCCGATGCTCTCTTAGCATTACGAGAATAGTTTGACTGTGCTGGTTAGCTTTAACTATGTCAAGTGCCTTCAATTGAAGTGTATTTGCTACGGGTTCCAGTATAGAGGAATATTTCGCTCTTAATGCTACTGACACAACAAATGAAGATCTGCACGTCGCCGCATGCATTTGATGTGCATTTCTTCTCCTTGCTGCATTACCTTCTTCAGCGAATGTCTCTAATGCTTCAACAATATCGACGAAGTGTTCCTTAAAAACATGGATGCTCTTGTACTTCTCTGACCATCTTCCACCTTGGGGGCAGCAGCCTCCCCTTGTCCCCCTCCCTGGATACGCCCTTGCTTGTATACTATTTTTCATGTAGCTTCTACGGTGAAGGATTAGTGGTAGGTACATGACAACTGTATGAACTGAGAGTATGAAATAAGACAGTAGTCCCAAACAATTTTATTATTATGCATTTAAGCAGGAACAAACTTTGTCAAAAATAAATGATCGTGGCATGACCGGTTGAGAACTGGTGTGACATTTTTTTATACCAGGCGATAACTTCAGGTACTGAACTAACACCGGGTTATAAGCCAAACCGCAGTGAGTACGTGTCGATTCTAATGTAGACTTAAATATGTATTTCAGTATTTATTTGTGAGACGTACGGTTGTATATCTGTTTAAAATCTTTCACGTGTTTTAGAAAGAGATGTAAGTTAAATGTATGTATTTTCAACACTTACTGTGCTAAACCATTACCGAGGAAGCTACTTGAAAAATAGTATAGATGGGCCTTACTAGTAGCAACATCCAGTTCCCGTAACCGGTTACTAAACCGGAGTGGTGCATAAATTGTGTACTATGGAAAATGATACGTATAATTTGGGTAACAGAGTAGACAAAAGTAGAAGATGTGACGTAAACAAGTTGGTGAGATTAAAAGATTAGCAAACAACTAAGTAATAAATGTTAGAAAATGAAATTATAAGCAAATACCAGGTACATAGGTTGCAAAATTAAGTGCCATAAAGATAGCAAGAACAAGAAAATGTAAGCGTAACTTCTTACAAACCTTTACATCTTTTTCATATTGAGACTTTGGTTAGTATAGAAGTTTCTCCATCTTATGTAATTTTGAATATCTGTGTTTGAATCTATGTTTTCCACTATACGGCATATCAACAATGAGTGACTGTTTCAATTTGGTAGCTATGTATGCGCAACTAAGCTTTCTATTGGCGGTTATAATTCTTGCCTTATTCTGCTTGCTTTTTTTCGATCCAACATTTCAGGTTTTCGCTGTATCATCTGAGTATTCACAGGGTCAAGGCAGCGGTTAGTTGAACTCCAGTATCAATGTTTTCACAAGCTTCTTTAAATACCTGTTTTCATTAAACTGTAGAGGTGATAGAGTGTAACTGTATCTATCATCTCATTTTCTTTAGTGATGTTGTTTTTACCCTACGGAAAATATATCGTTCTTTACGTTGTTTACGTCTTAGTTTATGTTCTGATCACCTGCGCTTGATCTGTGTTTTTAACAGATTAAAGTTTATTTCAGTCTTTAAAGGATATATGTATACATACCTGTTCCTAAACTTACACTTTTTCAATAATATAACTTTTCCTGTTCGAAGTTTCTGTTGGAATACAAATTCATAGTGGTTTAAACCCTCCTCGTTCTTTATTTTTGATACAGAATTGTAGTATTTTAGAAAAATTTCCAAACTTTGTTTCTCGTGATTGATTTCGCAACCACTTCTGCAAAGTTCCCACAAATTTTTATTGGTTTGAATAATTGTGTCTACATGTCTATACTTTGCTCACACATGAGCGTAAAGAATTCATTGAACATTTGGTCTGGTTCTTCGATTTGGTCGATTTACTCAATCTCACTGCTCCTTTAATCTTCCTATCGTAGATTTCTGAGCATATGTCTTATATACGGATATTTACAGTTTTACTGTGTCTTTCTGCTTTTCCTTGCCCAATCTATTGTATATTTTGATGTTGCATGGGGATATCTTAGTCTTCTATACTTAAAAAGGAAATTATGTTTGGACTGGAGATCTTCCATTTCGTTGTATTTTTTTGTTCATCCATGGATATTTATCTTTTTGAATTTAATTAGCATTAAACCTTGCGGTTGTTTATATTTCTCTAGATTTATAGTTTTATATGTTCTTCTTACATTCATTAAATTTGATATTTCTTTGGCCATCAAAGATTATGTGTTTCTTTTCTCTATGTAGTCAGTGTATTATCCTAAACTCCGTTGAGGTTCTTACCTTTACCTTTCTTCGATTTTATGCTATTTTATGCTCACTTGGGAATCCTTATCACCTTTACCTTTTCCTTCAATACATTGGTATCGTAATAGTCTGGAACTCTCAGTTATGACATGTTTAGTTTCGTGAAATAAACTTATTTCAAGATTTTAACGAGAATTTCTTTAACTACATATAAGAGTGATTTTGCCTAAATGCCTGTCTGTTTGTAGTCGTTGATATCTGTGAAATAGCACGGCAAATTTTGAAGAACACTAGGCGTGTATAAAAAAATAATCGAGGAAAGAATGTTTTGAAACAAATTCTCAGTAGAAGCAGAACGTAGACATATTTTTTTGGTAGTGTTTTCTCGTAAATGTTACAATTTCAAAACTGAAATATTTTTTTAAATATATTAAAGTCTACGTAATCAAGAAACCGTTAATTCAATTGACATATGGTAAACTTTAAGTTATTTTATGACCGTTAAGTATTACAATTTTATTATAGTGGACTCACATTCTAATAATTTTGAAGTCTTTAGAAATATATTTTTTATAAATGGGCTTACAGATTTTGACTAAAATCTGTGACGATGTGTGACACCCCTGCAAAATTAGTTCCTACTTATTATTGAAGGCCGTCTCTAAGGCTTTCTAAGAATTTTAGGTTAAGCGTCTCGTTACTCAAAAACAGAGTAAAATAAGAGTAGCAAGCGTTGTAGTGGTAGAGGCTGAACAACTTCTTTGTACCTTAACCTCTGTCAAATCTAGAAAAAACACAGTATTTTCGGTAACATAATCTTCCCAATTCCAAACACAAATTTTGCAGCAAGCAAAAGTTTGAAATGGAGTTGTTCTATTATATCAAGATTGAACAAAGATGTATACACATGTACATTGTACATAAAGCTATTGCGAGAATTCGGAGGATTCTGTTGCAAACTATATGGACACTTGGTTATTAATTATTAGGTTATCAGTAATATTAGTATAATTTCTATTTTCTTAGTTTTCGTGATTATACAAGCAAAACATTCAACGCAGTTTTCTCTTTCTTTCTGTTTTCTTTTATATAGAGAATATAATGTTTACAAGCTATATTACATAAGTACATATTTCTGTTTAAACGTTGACGTAAATGAAATAAATAATACTGATATCTAATTATCACTACTGAAGATCTCCTTCTCACTTATGGTAAAAATTCCATATTAAAAATTTACTACATTTATCATCTCGGGAAAAAATCTACGTAAAGAATAATCCTAAGAGTACCGGAATGCAACTTTCTAATTTAAATGCATACAGTATTAGTATACTAGTTACTACATGTTTTTTTACAAGCAGTATTTGCGTTTTATCAGTCATGTAGGACAATACCTAATCTGAGTTATTGTTTTTTTTACTTTCCCATACCTTATAGGTATAGGGTAAGTATTGAAATCATGAAAATTTTCGAAATCGAGATTTTAACGGATATATCCGTTTTGGGTCTCTAGGAACCCAAAAAAGTGGTTTTTAAAAAATGTCTGTCTGTGGGTGGGTACGTACGTATGTACGTATGTACGTATGTACGTACGTATGTGACGCTCCTACAGCCGAAAGTATTGCTCCGATTTTGATGCGCTTTGGAATGCGGGGGTGTATCGAAAATTCATCGAAAAAATAAGCTTTTCAAAAAAATCCGAAACCGGAAGCGGAAGTTACGCATGTTTTTTTTGGTATCACTTTTTTCGTGATTACAATTTTGAAACTTTTATCGCGGATAACGATAGAGGGTCATAAGACAAATCTGTTAGTTTTTTGCCGAACTAGCTAGCTTTAAACTGAAGGGCGCTATGATTTTTTGAAGATTTTGAGTTTAACGCCCAATTACTCGAAAACGGATGAATCGATTCAAATGATTTTTATTTTCTGAATAGTATATGAAGGGTAAAATGAGGTGATATAAAAAGTTTTTTGAAAAATTATAAGGGGCCTAAATTACGAATTTTCAAAATTTTGGAAATTTTCAAAAAATTATTTCTCAAAAACTGCTCCAAGGAATTTTTTTTAAATTTCATATGTCGATAGACCTCGCAAGGGGCTATCGATATGTTTTTGAAGAACTCCGTAATTTTCCTGTGGCGCCCTCTACGAAGCTTGGAAGTTTGAAACTTCAAACTCCTTTAATTAATAAACGAAAAAAGATAGGAAGCTGGGGTTTTCACTGAATCGCTCAGTGCGTAATGGAGCATATGAATATGTAAAGAAATATTACACTCGTGGATATATGTAAGCGCACCGGCCCCCTCCCCCCTCTTTTTTAGAAAAATATTTTTTTTATTCTAACCGTTGTTATTTGTTTGCGTCAAAGAATCTTTTTCTGCGAAAATAAAAAAATCGATTTTTTATGCCCTACAAAATATAATTTCCAGGGACTTAGAAAATTTTACCTCGGTAGCAACAGCAATCGGTACTAGTTAGACCGCGCGACGTATATAGTAGAGAATGAAGTATGCCTGGTTGCATATTAAAAGGAAATTAAGGGTAAGTCTGTTCGTTACGAGGCAAGGTTTTAGGATAGCACTTGAACAACCGTTTTGAGGGAAATAACTCTACTGTTGAATAAAGATGATATGAACAGTTTCCAGTATGGGAAAGTCCAGGGAGGCAGTCGCGTCCACTTATTTGCTTTGACATTTAATTTATTTGTGAATGGTTTCAATTTGATCATTAATTTAATGATTATTTATTGAATAGGGAATATTATGCAGCCAAAAACATCAAAATTTTGGTTTAAAAATGAAAATGCACTTCATAAATCTTCAAAATTAAATATATTTCGACTTTACATTAGTCTTCATCAGTAATAAAATAATTAACTAAATTCTATTCCTGTAACAAAATTAGATTTTAGGTTAGTAAGAGAACCAATCTCCCAAATAAATGCAAAGTCTCACCTTGAATTAATGAAAAATGTATTCTTAGATGTGTAATTACACACATATGTTTATTTGGAACTACATCCCGTTGAATACTTAATTTTATTTATTTTATTGTATAAAACTTTGTAATTTATCAATATGGCGTTGCAATATATTTGCATCTGCTAATTTTATTTTTAACGCGCAAGTCAAATTGAGAGAAGGAGAAAACATTAGTTTAAGTTCCAAATTTTATTAGATACAATTTATAACGAGGTACAGGGTATATAAAAATTAGTTTTATTATTTCCAGTAATAATTTTTATTTTATTAGTATTTAAAATAAACTGTGGTAAGTGATATTTAATTTTTCTATGTCTGTTCTATAGTTTATTGATGTTGGGCTTTTTTTAATCTCTATCATTTCATGTAATAGTCTTTTTTTTAAGTTATTTTCGGTAATTAGTATTGTAGGTTGTTGAAAGTTGAATTTATGGAGACAATCTACTGCATGGTCAGATAAAGCTGTATTTGGTTTATTAGGAGATAGCATTTTAGTTTTAATTGATAATTTATGTTGATTAATTCTTTTTTTTAAATATTGTTTTGTTTGACCAATGTAATTAGCAGAACAATCACCACAATCAATTTTATATACTATATTTGTTTGTGAATTAGTATCTATTTTATCTTTTAAATTTGTAAAAAAATTCATTCCGATAGTATTATTATTTTTGTATGCAATTTTAAAATTGTGTTTTTTTAAAATTTTTTCTATTTGTAAACTTAATTTAGGAATATATGGTAAAGATATATATTTATTTTCTGTATTTAGTGCATTAGTAGGAGAATTAATTATTTGGTTATCTCTTAATCTTATTTTTTGTAATCTATTATTAATTGTTTTTTTAATGAATTTTATTGGGTAGTTATTGTTTATAAGTATTTTTTCAATAATTCTTAAATTTTCGGAGTGAAATTTTTCTGAAGCTAAAATTAGAGCTCTATCTACAAGGTTGTTGATTAAACTTTTTTTATATTTAATGTTAGTATTTGAGAAAAAATTTAAGTATCTGTCAGTTTTATTAGTTTTCCTGTACCAATTTGTATCTATTGAACCATCTTTATTTCTGATTAATGTTAAATCCAAAAAATTTATTGAGTTATTTGAATTTTCTAATTCTATTGTAAATTGTAGACGTGGGTGTACATTATTGAATTTATTAAATATATCATTTATTTGTTTAGGACATGCAGTTATGATTATATCATCAACATATCTACCGTAAAAGGAAATCTCAGAAAGTTCTTTTAATATTTTTTCTTCTATGTTTTGAATAACTAAATCAGCTATTGTACTTGATAAGGGTTGGCCCATTGCTACTCCAAATTTTTGTCGATAAATTTGTTGGTTAAATTGAAAATAATTTGAATTGAGAATATATTCTACAGCTATTTTAAATTCTTTTTTTGGTATTTTAGTTAATTTTTCAATTTCTATCCAATATTTTTCGATTGTATTTAAGGCTAAATCAATTGGTATGTTAGTATATAATGACACTATGTCTAAAGAAAAAAGAATATGATGTTTTGGAATTATTTTTTCTTTAATCTTTTTTTTTGAAGGTCCAAGAGTCTTTGATTCGTAGTTCATTTTTAGTGGTTAATTTATTTAATATGTTAGATAAAAATTTTGATATTTTGTAAATTGGACTCATATATGAAGCAACAATAGGTCTCAATGGTATTTCTTTTTTATGTAGTTTAGGTAGACCGTAAATTTTGGGAATTAAACCATTATGAGATATTAATTTTTTATATGTTGTGTTGTCTATATAATCATTTTCTAACCATTTTTTCAATGTTTTATTATTTAAATTTTGAATAGTGATAGTAGGGTCTTTGCTTTCTTTAGTATATGTTTCGGAATCATTTAGTAGTTCTAATAATTTTTGGTCGTATTGTTCTCTGTCAATTATTACTGTTTTTTGAGTTTTATCTGCTTTAGTAATATATAAATTTGGGTTGTTTTTTAAATAATTCTTTGTTTTATTAATTTTTTGGAGTAATTCTTTATTTTTCTTTTGTTCTGAAATAATATATAATAAAATAAATAAAATTAAGTACTCAACGGGATGTAGTTCCAAATAAACATATGTGTGTTATTACACATCTAAAGAATACATTTTTTGATTAATTCAAGGTGAGATTTTGCATTTATTTGGGAGATTGGTTCTCTTACTAACCTAAATCTAATTTTGTTACAGGAATAGAATTTAGTTAATTATTTTATTACTGATGAAGACTAATGTAAAGTCGAAATATATTTAATTTTGAAGATTTATGAAGTGCATTTTCATTTTTAAACCAAAATTTTGATGTTTTTGGCTGCATAATTTTCCCTATTCAATAAATAATTATAAACTGCCAGCCGTATTTCCAATGATAGAAGAATAAAACTTATTTTCAACAGCAGGGGAGTTGAAAAAAAGAAGTTAAACCACATTCAAGATGCCTGAAGAACTCATAAGAGATTTAAAAAACACCGGTTTTGCAATTGTAAAGGTGAGTGAGAGGATTTATTTTTTAAATATTTGCAAATCTCAAAATCTTACACCAAAATTTCTTCAAAAAAATTTTTCTAATATCAAATTCGCAAACTATAATAATACCAATAAATTTATCGAATTACAACTTAACTTTATTAAAAAAACATTGAGTTTATTGATTGATGATTCATATAGTAAATTAAATTTTTTAAAACAAAAAATAAAAACGATTAAATATCATTGTGAAACAAAAATCCTTCCTAACAAATTAATACCTATACTACAAAAAATTACAAACCAAAACAATAAATTAAAACATAAGATTCATAAAAAATTGGACAAAAAATTAT
>JABXWE010039480.1:0-16038 GCA_014611495.1 Limonius californicus
GTCAGCTTTTTTTGGATCTCTTGATAAATGTGGACTTAATTTATTGAAATTTTTCACCTTGTTATAAACTACCATAACTTTTTAAGAAGAATATAATGCTTACAACATCAAGATTTATCTAATTTTCTTAAAATGTGAACATTACCAAGACTCTCTATCTGATTTATGCCTTTACATTGGTGCGGTTCGCTTTCCAGCGTTCAGGTAGACGGCCCTAAGCCGTGGATGGAATAAAGAAAAAAATATATAATAATTGCCGATATAAAAGATGTTTCACTGAAGTGCTACGTCGGTTTAAGGTCCCCTTAAGTTGCATGTGTCAATTTGGATGTACTTACTGTTACCTAAGTTAGGTATTGTCCAAAACGTGATGGAAAAATCCCAATTTTTTATTGGCTTATATACAGGATGTATCTAAAATGGAGGAAGAACATAGCACTTCACAGGAGTCTCTATTGTACTCCACTGACTAGATGGCATGAGGGGAGTGAAGCCAGAGATTTTCCCTTTTAGGAGTAAAAGTTTTCAAGCAGAATAATAATACGGGAATTTCGGTGTCAAGTAGGCGAATTTTCTCAGAAGGTAGCATTAGGCCGCATTCCTGTCTCATGCCATCTCGTCAGCCGGATACAATAGCAGCCACCATAAAATCTTACATCATTTTCTTCCAAACTGTATCTTTTCTAAAATATTCACATTTATCGTCTTATTAACGTGTCAACCTCGCGTACGTTACTCCATTTTCTATTATTCAAGTTTAACATTGTACTAAATATCGACTTGAAAAAATAATGTGTTGTAGGATAGCAACGTTGCAAAGTATTAGAAACAAATTTTGGACATGAGTTTGCAACTTTTCAAATATAAGAAACTCCATTCAAAATGTATGACAGAAACTACCAAATATAAAAATAATTATATTGATTTTTTTTGCAATTTAAGAGAGTAACGTTCTACTACGATTATTTTAGGTACTTTATATAAACTCGCTTATTGTGGCCAAATTTTTAAAAGGCGCAGCGAACTACGTTTTTGGTCGCAGCTTTGTACTTCTTTCTGGAACATTTAGTTACGTAATATACGAGGGCAGCCTTTTAAGTTTTTACAAACGACCACTAGATGGCGCTATTGAGATGTGCCATTACTATTTGCCCATCTAGTTCCCCAAGGAACCCCTCCTTTCCTAATGCCATTTATAGAGCATCGAAATTTTCGTAAAATTTGACATTTGTTATTGCGAAAACAGTGGCAGCTTAGAAATTGACCGAGTAATTTGTTTACCGTGGGCGTTTATAAAAAGCAATTTTTTAATAAATGAAATTTATTCTTTGAGCCTTTCGCGGCTTCTCGAACTGTCAATATTACAATTTACTTTCAGCTTAGACCGCGTCGTCATTTGGGAACTGCACCCAGCATTATTAGGTAAGGACCGACCTGTAGCTTGTCTGCCTTTACAAGCATTTGCTCTAAAACACTGTGTTATATTCACTCTGAAGATGCAAGCTGCAATGTCTTGCGAAACGTTAGTTTGTATGGGTTCACAAACAGCTAACAGGCATAAGCCGATTAAGTATTATTGTCCTGGCAAACAAAATACATCAAGATCAAATCCTTGTCCGCCCCAAGGTTTGATTAATATAAGCACAGGGGCCTGTTTAGGCAGGCAGGGCCTACGAACAAATATTGCTCAAACTTCTAGAGCAAATGCTTGTACAGTCAGACAAGCTACAGGTCGGTCCTTACCTGATAATGCTGGGTGTAGTTCCCAAATGACGACGCGGTCTAAGCCGAAAGTAAATTGTAATAATGACAAATGGAATTTTTACATAAAGTTTTCCGTTGGATGATTTTTTACTATTTTAGTAAAGGCCTAACTCAACAACAATGCATAGAATCGCTTCGTTCAACTTTTAGTAATGAAGCACCATCAGACTGTTTACAATTGGTTTGCAGAATTTCTCGTGGTTGTGCGTGCGTAAGTGATGAATTTCGTGAAGGTCAACCAAAATCGGTTGCTATTCCAAAAAACATCGATGCTGTACGTAACATGATTGAAGAAGATCGGCATGTGACTTACAGTGAGATAGAAGCATCCTTAGGCATATCGAAGACTGCAGTATATTCGATTTTGCATGAACATTTAGCTGTGAAAAAGATCTGTTCCCGATGTATTCCGCATAATTTGACCGAAGCTCAAAAAAAGCTTGTGTTAATTGGTGTAAGGAAATACTCAAAGAAATCGACCGAGGAACTGCAAAATCCGTATACGACATCGACATCGACGAAACTTGGATATATTCGTATGAACCGGAAACTAAGCAACAATCCACTGTTTGGGTGTTCTAAGATGAACCGAACTCCGCAAAAGTTGTTCGTTCACGAAGCACTTCCAAGCAGATAATCGCTTGTTTCTTCGGTTGTACTGGACATGTCGCAACCATTCTTTAAAGGATCGAAGAACAGTTAACGCTGAATGGTATACAACAATTTGTTTGACAGAAGTCGTCGACGAAATGAGGGAAAGCAACCGAAAACGTCGCATCATTCTTCATCATGACAATGCCAGCTATCACACAGCACGTCAAACAACATTATTTGAAGGAGGAAAACATCGAATTAATGTCTCTGCCCGTATTCACTTGATTTATCGCCTAATGACTTCTTTGTGTTCCCAAATGTCAAACAAAAACTGCATGGACAGCAATTTTCATCACCTCAAGAAGTTGTTGAAACCTTCAAAAACCATGTTTTTGAGATACCAACTTCAGAGTGGAAAAAATGTTTGGAGAATTGATTTGAACGCATGCAAAAATATATAAATTTTAAATGCGAATATTTTGAAAAGCAATAAAGCAATTTGTTCCAAAAAAAATATCTTTCCTGGTTTTTGTAAAAACTTAAAAGGCTGCCCTCGTACTGTTGATAACAATTTGGAAGCAACATCCTGCAGCAAAACAATGTTTAAAAACCAATTTCATATACAAACGTATGGCTAGTTGTATTTTTATATTCTGCGAACAGTTTGTTTTACGAGACGTAGCGATCTTCTCTCTTATGCTTGCATTGCGGTCTTAAAGTACCAAAGATATAGAGGATCTACAGCTTAACGTGAGCTCCGAACTACGGGAAGTGTAAACACTTCTACTCCAGAGAAGATTTACTAGGCAGAATACCTCGCTGGTGTGCCAATTACCTTGCGTGGGAGAACGGTCGTTAAAACTTTGGTGTTATAGTACTGGGAATTGAACACCAAACCTTTGGCGAAGAAATCTAACGCACTAACCTCTATCTCACGATCGTCTCTTCAAAAGAATGGTTACAAACAACAAAATTGCAAATTTAAATATATGAATAATTTATTTAATTTTATCACTTTTTATTTTACAAATAACTTATTATAATTATCTAGAAAATGTACATTTTTCCGGTATCATTTATGTTGCTTGTTTTTTAATTTTCAGGTATTTGAAGAGAACAAAGTATGATTAATTACTATTTTTGACTCACTGTTGAAACATTTATGGTCATTTAGTCATTATTTATTATGTGTAAATTCTGAATATTTAACTTTGCAAGTGTAATTTTTCAAACCTTGAACTGAACTGTTAAGAAAACAATTTTAATAAAGTTTTTGATGGCCGCAATTTTACTAGAAATCTTTATATTTCCTTTTCTCGTATATAACTAACTATTTTTTACTTTTAGTAGTCCATGGTATTGTGATGTGTTGTATCATAATAACGTTTTTTTTCATACGAATATGTACTGGAGATTCTCTATTTTCTGTGCTTCTATATGCTTCTATACAGCTAGTTGTAATAGAACATGATCTTTAAAGGGCGAGTGTGACGAAATACGGAAAATTGCTGAACAGGATGAAATACAAAACGTATTTGGAAAGTATGCAACCCAAATAACTTCAGTATCTTTATTTTTGTAATTACTACAGTAATTTTATTGCAATGCATAAGTTAACCTAATAAAATCGAAGTCCTTTATTTTATTCTAAATTATCCATTCTGTTTTCCAAATTAAGACCATTACTGTCAGGATAAACAAATATACAACTGAAATAGTTATTTATCTTGGCAGTAACCCGAAGTTAATTAAATTATTAACGTTACTTTTATTGTGAAGTTTCAGGTTTCTGCGGTTTGTGTCTAATAAACTCATCTCTTCGGCTTAGACCGCGTCGTCGTGATATTGAGTGCTACTGGAAGTTGTCCAGGTATGGGCGTACATGAGTACATGTAACAAAAGGGTCATCCACCTGGTTTCAGAACGGCTGTCCCCAGTGCTTCTTTTTCCAAGTGTTGCATATACTTATTGGCAATAATAGGGGCAATAAACGATCCCATGGCTGTTGCTCTGTTTGCTATATCGCTGGACAACTTTCTTGTCCACTTAGACCAGATCTACCCCAACATTCAATTTACTATGGAAGTCGAAGCAAACGGGACCAAGGAAAAGAAAGATTATATATCTAAGGCATTTATTTCTTACGCACAAGGCACTACAGACAATATAACACGCTGATTACAAAGGAATAAAATAAACACAATGTTCAAACCACGCTCTACTCTACGTCAACAATATAGATCCCCCAAGTTGTTACTCTAAGTAACCCCTGGAAAAGAGCAGCCGAAAAATACGCACCACCGCAGACAACAAGCATGGGCGTAGCCAACCAATAGAAACCCATCAACCAAACAGCCACTTCTCCACGAATCTACCACGGCTGAGAAACCCTATAAATACCTGATCCGACAGTCCAGCACCCATTACGCTTTGATGATGCTACCTGCAACGGTTAGCGAAACGTCAGCATCACTCAGTATCATGACGACGCGGTCTAAACGTAAAGATATGACTTCATTAATTGTGTTGTTTTAAAAGTTAAAACGATTTACCAATTTAGCGAAAATAGTACTCAAAGAATACAAATGTCGTTTGTTTGAAGACACTGCAACATCAATCGTTGAATAAGTGGATGAATTTATTACATTTTCTTCTAAGTAAGGACTAAAAGTTGAACGGGTGATATTAAAGATTAGAAAGTACAAAGATAAATTAGAGCTGTCGTTGAAACACAACCGCGCTTCTTTATTTAGAATAAAGTAAATTTTATAGGCAGCACTAAATAGCAGAAGGAGATAAATTAGTTTTGTGGATCATCAAATATTTTAGATAGTACGAATAATTGTTTACAAATCCCGACCATGCTTCGGAGGGCACGCTAAAATCGTCGGTCCCGGCTTCCACTACGGTGGTAGTCGTTAGGCCAACTCAATTGCGACCTGTAAACTCTGCAAGCAACTGCTGATCAGAATGCAATACAATTTACGGAAACGTGTCCAATAATAATTAAACAAAAGATAGCTGAAAAAAGGAAGATTCGCAAAAGATGGCAACAAACAAGACTGGAAACTGACAAAAGGAAATTTGATAAGGCAGCTAGAAACCTCAAAGCACTGATGATCAGAATTAAAAACGAATCTATTCAAGAGTACCTCAGCAATCTATCTGCCACAGCAGACACTGATTCCTCGCTTTGGAAAGCCACAAGGAAAATTAAAAGACCACATCAACCAATAACACCCATTAAAGATGATACAGGCAAATGGGCACGAAATGATAAAGAAAAAGCTTGTGTCTTTGCAAAATATCTAGAAAAGGTATTTAACCCACATCCAGCAATGACAACAATCGAAGAAGAGGATGATATGCATACTTCTCTAGAGACCCCATTCCAAATGGACTTCCCCATCAAATGCTTTAAGCTGAAAGAAATTGAAAAAGTTATACTAACTGAAATCAACTCAAAAAAAAGCGCCGGGTTTTGATCTAATCAGGGCAAAGTGCTGCAAGAAACCACCTATAAATGTCTGAAACTTATAACAGCAATCTTCAACACCGTACTGAGACTTAACCACTTTCACAGCCAATGGAAGGTAGCTCAAATTATAATGTTACACAAACCAGCGAAAACGTATACGAAGCAACATCATACCGGCCCATAAGTCTCCTACCATTACTATCCAAGATATTTGAAAAACTGTCCCTTAAAAGACTTAAACCGGTGTTAGTTCAAAAGAATATCATACCAAATCATCAATTTGGGTTTAGAAATCAACACGGGACGATCGAACAGGTTCACAGAATCGTCAAACAAATTAGCATCGATTTGGAATGCAAAAGATATTGTTTCGCTGCATTTCTGGTTATCAGTCAGGCCTTCGATAAGGTGTGGCACGAAGGGCTATTATACAAATTAAAAAATAACCTGCCACATCATTACTATCAAGTGTTGAAGTCGTATCTAAAAAACCGTTGGTTTCTTATCAAACAACAAGAGGAATACACGGAAATCCATCCCATCAACTCTGGTGTACCACAGGGTAGCGTTTTAGGGTCAGTGCTATATCTTATGTACACGGCTGACCTACCAACTACTAGACTTACAACAGTAGCCACATTCGCCGATGTTACGGCAGTACTAGCCTCGCACACGAATACTGCTGCTGAGTCAACAAATTTACAGAACAACTTAAACAAGATTGCGGCCTGGCTAAAAAAATGGAGAATAAGAGCCAACGAAACAAAGTCTGCACACATAACCTGCACAATGAAAAGAGACTCATGTCCCGCGGTAATGCTAAATAACTGCCAACTGCCTCAAACCGAAGATATAAAATACTTAGGAATTCATCTCGATCGAAGACTGACCTGGCGCAAGCACATATTCACTAAACGAAAACAGTTCGGGATCAAACTCAGCAAAATATACTGGCTCATAGGCCGTAAGTCACAATTGACATTAGAAAATAAGCTACTTGTATACAAAGCCATCTTGAAGCCCGTGTGGACGTATGGAATCCAATTGTGGGGAACTGCTAGCTCTTCAAATATTGAAATTCTCCAACGATTCCAAAATAAAGTGTTAAGAGTAATCGTCAACGCCCCGTGGTATGTGCCGAATCACATAATCCAAAGTGACCTTCAAATAAAATCAGTGCGTGAAGAAAAACTATTACGTAAAATACCAAGACCGAATAAATGTGCGTCCAAATTAACTAGCTAAAACAGTTCTGGACAATACTAATGAAGTCAGGAGGCTCAAACGTTTTAAGCCCTGGGAACTTTATAATAATCAACACAAAATTAAACTTTAAAAGATATCTAGCAGCACGTATGATGACGGCCTGGCACCTTCGCAGCATACTTTCAATCAATCTCCGTATATATTCTTAAGGTGTGTTGGTTCCATGTTCCAACAAACTATTAAGAACGGTCGAGGACTTTCTGGAGCTGTAGGTTCCTGATTTTCCGATCCAACTCGCTATAAATGTTCAATTGCGTCAAGGTCTGGGTTAAGAGCTGGTCAGTCCATCACGATATTTTCATGTTCTTCCAGAACGCTTGTTATCAGCAGCTACGTGTGGTCGGACGTTTTCTTACTGGAACAGACTTCCAGGACCTATACGGGCTGCAGTAAGTACCACATGGTTTGCAAACATGTCCTCGATGTATCGCACAACATTCATTCGTCCAGGTGCGATTGCCTCAATCCGTGAATTTCCTTCTAGTGGAATCGGTGATATTTGCAGAGCTGATTGTTGACAGTTCCCTTTGCGGTCATATCCGATTTTCCGCATATGGTTCTGGACTAATTAAAGCTTTATCTGCTCCCTGCTTGGGAAGGCCTGCCTTTTTATTGCATTCATGTATTGGCACCCATTCTGTTCTGCCGATGTTATCAGTAGTTCCAGGCAGTCTTGAACGCTTCAAGATTGTATTTTTACCTTCTCAAGAGCTTTAAGTGCCGCTGGGCTGTGTGACATGATGTAGATTGATCTGGAAGACAGTGGTGAAGTGGCCCAGATTTATGTTAATGCTTTTCCTCGTACCTGCCTCAATATACCCGTTAGCCGTTTTGGATTCATCCGTATATCAGATGGATCCTCGACTATTGTTCAGCTCTTGTTTCTTCTCCTTTGCACCTCTTTCAGGTATTACTACGCTAAAAGGTTTCTTGAAATCGAAAACGTTGTTGATTGTATGTATAAGCAGTGCCTTTCTGTTTATTATCTCGAACATCTCTGTATGGTCTTCCTTTCTTTGAAGAAACCTCCCTTGACTATTCGCCTTTATTCTGTAGGCCGCCAGAAGTGCCGGCGATTCAACTACCAAGTGTAGGAAGCAAAAAGTGGAGGACGATCCAACTATGCCTCTATTGATGTGGTGGGCGTTGAGGTCATCGTCCCTGTTACCCCTAAACAATGTAACCTCTGCAGCTTGCTGATTTTGTCCTATACTCGTAAGCTCCTGGTATCATGCCCCTGGACCAGAAAACCATCAATCAGTAACAGTTGGCTGCACCACGCTGGTGTACAACCATAGGACCATTGTTGGTCTCGGGTCCCATGGTTTTCAACCATTCTTCAGGCTCATGGGGCCTTGGCTGTAATTCTTTCCAAAATGGGATTGAACGGTAGTTTAGTGTCTAAAATGATGTGTAAATACTTGACTTCCAAGAGCCTTTGGAGTTCTACCCGAACAATAACAATCTTCTGAAATTTTGAAGGTTACCTTTTCGAGTCAACGCTATTATATAGGTGTTTTCCTAGTTGACTTATAGACTTCTCTTCTCTGTTCGACGGGTTAGGTTAGCCTCACAGGGCTCACAGAACCTACTCTATTGTAGGTAATTAACAGGTCATTGACCTGTACACAGACGAAGAAGAAGAAGAAGAAGACCTATAGACCTCCTCTTCAGCATCATTCTTTTTCGGTATTTAAGGCTTGCTACATTAGATTTGTGGCAACTCCCCAAAATTTCCCAACAGCAAGAATAGTGATACCATCCGCATATCGTTGCGCGTATATTTCCTTGTTTTCTAGATCCAAGAGGAGCCCATTTATCACCAGACGCTACAGTTGGGGGAAGAGAACCTCCCTCCCTTGTGAGTAACTTCTAGTTACCTACACTATCTTGGTTGAAGAAACTCTGAAACTGCTTCTAAGTGCTTCGCCGGTCCATTTTGTAACAGAATAATCTACTCCCGCCTTTCCACATCTCTTTTTATTGAATCAAATGAGTTGTTATCAAAGGCACCCTGAAGTTCCTAGTGACATACCTTGGCTGTTGACAGCCCTTTGTGCTCTATGTGTTACCTCAGGAATGGCTAGCTCACATTAGTTTCCTGATTGATAGGCATGCTGGTTTAGGTATAGTGGGGCAACCCTTATATGTGTATTAACAAATGTTTCCAAAGTCTTTAGAATAAAAGACATAAGGCTATTGGCCGAAAGTATTTCGTCTGGGCATAAGATTCACGCCCTGGTTTTGGACTAAACACCACCTTTACCTTCCTCCAACTGTATGGTACATAGCCTTTTGCTACACTGCACCTGAAGAGGAAGAGAAGAGTTGATTCGAACCCTCGTTGAACAGTAAATATGGAAAAATTCCACCCATACCTGCTGACTGTTGAGTTGTATATAAACAAGTCTCCTATATTCTTTCTTTGCTCGAATTTCGAAATTTAGATTATCATCCCTGCTGATTTCAGATATAGTAACACATCCCGGAAAGTGAGTCTTGAGCAGAATCTCAACGGTGTCACCCGCCGTGTGGTCGTTCCAGGGAATCAATGCAATGGTATTACTACTGCATTGGCACAGTTGTTTAGGAATCGAAACCACCAAAAGAAATTGTAATTAGAGATTCAAAATTTGCAAAGAGGAGCCTTAATAATGTTAAAACTCAATTGCGATATCGCCGATACTAAGCAAATTATCCCAACAAAAAGATAAAATTTCTGTTTCTTCAGGCAGTACTGAAAATTAAGAATAATTTCAAGAATTCAAATGTGGCTTCTAGTAGTCTTTGAGGTGCTAAAAAGAGCTTCTAATTTACTTACTTTGTTGTATTTTACCAAAGAGTTTACAATGAACCTTATGTCGTCTGTGATTTAGTATTGCTTGCTGTGTTTGCGCCATTCTTTGAATGTATATGTATGTCATCTGACAGCAGGGTGAAAGTAAACCGGAACACCGTTCCGGTAAAAGATTTGGAAACGGAACTCAGTTCCGGTTTAATATCACCAGACAACAAAGAGAAACAATATATAGTTTATTTTTCGTAAACAATCTACAACAGAAAAAATGAACATAAATGGTTTCTCACTGAAAACTGTGCTCCCTATACACCCGTCCAACGATGGATAGCGGGCGGCTGGAGGTAGAAGCACGGTCAACAATCGTCCGTTGCGCACGACACCAACGTGTACGTTACAATCTTGTTGTGTTTCGTCTTTTTTTTGTAAAGCGCTCAACTAATTGCGTCTTGACTAGACTTTCACCTCTGTCTGAAAGTACCGGCGGCCATTTCATTTTTTTCGATTTGATTGAAAACTGACTTATTTACAATATAATTTTAGGAAGCAATTTTTGATAGATAATTTTTGATTTAATCTTGCCCATGAAACATACCATTAAATTTATGGAAAACACCTTATCACTATACTAACCTTAGACATATAACTTGCAAACGAATCCGCTAATAATTTTTATTTTTAGGGGATCGATTACGAAATTCTCGTCAAACAAGAAGATGAAAATCCAACAGTAACCATAAATTCCCAATTGCAACCATTCGAGGAAGAGATATGCCTTCTTCAGACGTCTAAATGCTCCAATATTGTCAGTTTTCTTGATGATCTAAAGCAAATAATTTCCTCAAAAACATCTACGAAAAGCTTCAAAAATTTGAGCGAAACATACCGGCATATTTTGACTGAATATGTTGAACTGAGAGAATTCTACATTGGCATGTATAGGTGCAGTATTTCACAAGATCTGTCAGATATTAAAATTTCTCACTTGGACGAATCTAATCGGATACATGATATGGTGGTCCATACGAAGGAAGGAGTTTTCCAAGTGGTACAACATCCTTTTCCGGAAAAGCACGACAAACTTTTTCAAAATTACAGTTCCTTGAAGGTTGTATACGAAAAATTTGTTAACATAATAGAGAAACTGCAGAACTTCTTTGATGTTATGGATAGTTTAGATAGTAACTGCTGGATTTTGGATCCGGAGAAGCCTTGTAGAAAAGACCGTTATCGGAGGATTGGATTGGGTAAGCAGTGATGGCATAGTTATTGTTCCAAACCTTTTAGCATGTTTCAGTACGAGATCGCTTCTGCTTTTATTACTAAATACGTAATACATGTAATAAATATCTGTTATTAAATAGAGATCTGCGAAAGCATAGGCTGCAAATGCTTTTATAATGGATCACCCTGTGTATTTTAGCATTTTTAAACTTCTTCTGGATAAAGGCTAAAAATTACGTGGCGGCCTATATTTAATAATTTCCGCCTTGTTCAAATCCATCTTTTTTTTGTTGTGGTTATTTCTTCGAGATGATGTTCGCTATTCTGTTCTTCAAGTTTTCAATGGGTTAATGCCTGAAGATTGTGTCCGCCAATCCATTCTATCAACTTTATTAGTCGGCTTCCAAGATTGAACCACTTTTGCTCTATGGTAAGGCGCATTGTCATCCTTGAAGATAAACTTTCCTTCTCCAAACGGATCTTTCCTACTAGGCTACATCTTTCTGCAGTACGTCAATGTATTTTGCAGCATTCATCATCCCAGAGACAACATGCAGTCGACCAATTTTTTCGGCACACATCCAACCTCATACGATAGCAGTAGTTGGATGTCTTGTTGTTGGAAGTACGCATTTTGGTGCAAATTCCTCCCCAGGAAGCCTTTTAACGTATTACCAGCACGATTATTAATATTAAAGGAGGATTTATCACTGATTAGCCACTGTTCTGGTGTCCAGTGATGATGTTCCTTTGCTCATCGTAAACGGTTAATCGTCTATTTCGCAGAAAACAATGGTTTCTTGCGTACCCTACATCCTCGGAGTTCAAAATTTAGAAGTCTTCTTCTCAGAGAAGATTTCCACAAACTCACCCAGCAGCTTCTGACCATAATCTGGTCAGTTCTGTAGAATTAGGGCTCCTGTCAGCCAAACTGGTTCTTCCTAACACCACACCATCTCTAGCAGGGGTTATTTTTGGTCGAAATCTCTGGGGTTTATCTTACGTTTTTCCAATTTTGGCATACTTTCTAATTATTCGAACGATTCATTACTCTGCACTTTATTAGCAAATTCACGGGTGCAAGCTGACTGCATTCCGCTGTTCGTCGGATAATTTGATGGGTTTCTTCTATGAGGACATAGTGCAACGTTGATGACATGTAAATCTCAAATAAATGCCCTAAGATCAGTGCAGGGTACATACACAGGATGTCCCACGACGTGAGGTCACTACTTCATGTATGTAATCTTTACACCAAATACAGTTAATAATTCTAATAAAGTTATGCCCTAAAGTAAACCGTTTTCAAAAGACAGAGTGTTAAATTATTATTTATTAAATAATTACAATTTTAAAGAAGCCAACATTTATTTTTATTTTAGTTTAAACTCACTATAAAGATTGTTCAAAATGGCCACCGTTGCTCTCGAGACACGTTCTGGTTCTTCTTAAGACAGATTTGGTTGCCTTACGTAACATATCATTGTTATTCTTCTTCTACCTACTTATTATTATAGGATTTCTCCTGTTTGTTCCACGGATGACGAAGCCCAGCTCTCCCTCCATCTTTTAGGCGGCCTTCCAGGTGGTCTCTTACCAAGCGGGATTTTAATTTTGCATATTATCGCTATTCTTCCTTCTTCCATCCTATCTACCTGATCATTTCATTGTCGTTTTTTTCCTTCGACCACTTAACGACATCTTGTATCGGGCATCTGTTTCTAATACTTATGCTGGTTTGCCTATCATGTAACGTAACTCCTACTATGGCACGGAGTGTTTTCATTTCTGCTGTTCTTGTTTTCTGTTTCGTTTTCTTGGTTTCGGCACGGGTCTCTATTGCGTAAGTTAGCACAGGTCGTACTACTGTTTTCTATATTTTTGTTTTGCTTTCGATACTCATGTATTTATTTCGCCATATACTTTCTCTCAGGCAGCCGGATATCTTCAGCGCTTTAATAGCCTGCGTTTGTGTTTCTTTAATGATATTTCTGTCACTAGATATTTCCACTGCCAAATAATTGAAGCTTCAACATCTCATTGTTATTCCGAATTAGTTCTACTGTCTCCTAAGATCTTCAACAGTCTCTGATGATGTTTGGTATACCATATCTTTCATATGGCCGCACAAATAATATCTTGAGGGGCAGGGGTGCTGTTCTCCTCTACCAATTATACGTCCTTAAAGCCGTTGATTCAGAAATTGTCTTACACGTAACGCAAAGTGCGCAGGCGCACCGTTGTGCTGGTACCACAAACTGTGTCTGATTGCCAGAGGGGCATCATCTAACAATCCTCCCAAATGATCTCTAAATGGTTGTCAAAAACGAATAGACCAATGAGCAGGTTATCAATAATTCCACACCAGATATTCACTGATAAACCTATGTTGATAATTTGACACTGTGATTTCGTGTGGATTCTCTAATTTCCAAGACTGACTGTTCTTCCTATTCATTAATCCATTCCTTGTAAATGTCCGTAAATAAAATTCTATAAGTAGGTTTCGTTTTTGAATGATCCAGCTGAAAAATTCCACACGATTAGCGAGATCTGTAGGCAAGAGGACTTGAACAGGCTGGATATGATATGGATATAAACCATGACATTTTAATGTTCTCCAAACTCGCATTCGTGGTGCATTTACTCGTACAGATACACGACGAACAGAGATGCTTGGATTATTATCAATTTCTCGCAGTATGTTGTCCTCATTGTCTAGTATTTGCTGTATTGGACGATCAGTCGACGGTTTCGGGAAAGTTCCGTGATCACGTAGGTGGTCATGCATTCGTTGAAAAACTTGTTGGTCGCATAGTCGCCGATTTGGAAATCTCAACCCATATTCTCGAGCAGCTGCAACTGAGTTTCCATCACAAATACCGTATATGTAATGGATATCGGCGTATTCTCGCGTTGTAAAAGTAAACATTATCAACACTGTTAATAAGCACAAGCAGAGAAATCAACTTTTAAGATGTTTTACTGTTTAATATACAAGTAAATAATATCATTTATTGTTTCGGCTGCTTCAGTATTTAACTAAAACAGGCCATCACTTTTTTAATAGTTGACTTAGAGAAAATGACCACTCTTTAGTTTCTACTTTATTTCACCTCTCCTACACGTAGGTTAAGTAGTGACCTCACGTCGTGCGACACCCTGTATACTTAAAATACGAAATGTATTTATCACATTTATCACCTTTTAAATGATCATTAAGTAATTTATATTCACCTCGATATTTTGCAGAATAATAGGTGTCTGATTAAGGGATGTAGGGTCTTCTTCACACCACTGTACAGGGTGGGCAAATTTCGATGTTTGTATAGGGTAACTCGGTAATTATAGGAGATACAAAAAAATGGAAGGCACGTTCTCGATCTCTTTTTTTGATACAAATTCACTGGCGGAAACAAAAATTTGCTATCGTCTTTTGTTTTCGAGTTACAAACAAAAGTTCGATTTTTCGACTTTTAGACACATGTGAATATCGTGGTTGTTTGTAAAGTTAGGAGAAAATAACTTTTACATTCTCAAGGCACTTTTTTCTGTATAATCCAGTGGCGTCGAGAAAATTTGAAAAAAAAAGGTTTAATGTCGAGTTATGGCCTAAAGTTGTATTTTTTCAAATGGGAATCATAGTTGGCTATGGTTTAGTTAAAACGGATTTTTTTTTCTCTTTCTAACTATGTATCATATGTCGGGTAACTTTTGATGTGTAAGTCTTTAATAGCGAATATAATATTTTACTAGATTACTTTCTGTATTTTTTTTATATTTTACCAAGTAGGCGGGTGTCATCTATGATGGGAAACGGATAAAAATCCAGGAAAAAAATCCATGAAAAAAAATCCAAAGGAAAAAAATCCAAAGGAAAAAAAAATCCAAGGAAATAAAATCCAAACTATAATTATAGTAATTTTTCACATGGTTTGTAACATTACGGCCGGTTGCACAAACCCTTTATGAAGTTTGCCTTATAGTTACCTACCTTAAAAATAAAATTTTGGGGCAAAAATATTTTGTTACTTAGGTAGATCTGTATTTTGGTTATAATGCCCTTGGCTGTAAATTTTGACAATTTAACTATTTATTAATAATAAAACTTTTAATTTAAAAAATCCCTTGTTAAAATTAACAGAGAGTTCACGCAGCACAGCAATAAAATAGATATATGTGTATTGGTTAAGAAAACTGGCAAACAAATCACATTATTAGCAAAAAAATTATTTAAATAGAAAAAAGAAAAGTAGACAACAATACTGAAAGATAAAAAAGTTGTAGATTAGGTTAGGTTAGGTTAGATTTGGCTGTTCAGGGACCTCGGTGGTCTAGTGCGAGAACGCATTGACCACTCGAGGTCACAGCAAATGCGGTTGCTCCGTTGGGGCGACCGAATCCCGACTGGGGCTACCGCATTTCGCTTAGTTAAGTTTAAGGTGCATGTTGCATGAATGTTTAGTGTGTAAGGGACGCCCACAACCCCCTGAAGCAATGCGAAAGCGGTTCCGGGGGGAAGGACAGTAGTATGAATGAGCGAGAAAAAAAAGGTTTGGCTATTCAAAATTATAATCACTTCATTTTATAGTTTGGGTTTTTTTTCCTGGATTTTTTCCTATGGATTTTTTCCTTGGATTTTTTTCCTGGATTTTTTTTTCTGTGGATTTTTTTCTTGGGTTTTTTTTTCTACAATCCATCTATGACAGTGTTTATTCGTTTGCAAGTAAATTGCATATTAACGATTTTGTTTCCGTCATAATTACAATTAAGTCATGTAATCGTAAAAGTGAAGATGTTTTAGTTTTAATAAATTGTTAAATTGTCAAAATTTACATCCAAGGGCATTATAACCAAATACCGATCTACCTAAGTACCTAACAAAATATTTTTGCCCCAAAATTTTATTTTTAAG